>JAWWES010000035.1:15720250-15738001 GCA_035583135.1 Lophotriccus pileatus | reverse complement strand
CCGTGGGGCGGCGCTGCGCGGCCGCCGAGAGGGGCGGGCGGGCGGCGGCGGGGCGGGCCGGGGCGGGGCGGTGGCGGTGGTAGGTGCCGGCGCGGCCGCCCGCCGCCTCATCGGCAGCGGCGCCGGGGCCGGGAGCGCAGCATGGCCCCACCGGGCCCGCAGAGCGGACGAGGTGAGGCGCGGCGTCTCCGCGAACGGGCGTTCCGGGGGTCAAACGGCGAGGGCGGGGAGGGGTGCCGGGTGCGGGGCCGGGGGGGCCCGGGACCCCGCGGTGGTGGGGCACGGGTGAGGGAGGGCGCCGGTCCCGCCGCCGCCCCCTCAGTGCCCGGTCCGCCCGCAGCGGCCGCCACGGCCCCCGGTAAGAAGATCACGGCGCGGCTGAAGCGGACGCTGCCGGTGCGGGGCCCGCAGGCGCCGACGCTGAGCGAGCTGATGCGCTGGTACTGCCTCAACACCAACACCCACGGCTGCCGCCGCATCGTGGTGTCCCGCGGCCGCCTGCGCCGCCTGCTCTGGATCCTGCTGACCCTCAGCGCCGTGGGGCTCATCCTCTGGCAGTGCGCCGAGCTCCTCATGAACTACTACAGCGCCTCGGTCTCCGTCACCGTCCAGTTCCAGAAGCTGCCCTTCCCCGCTGTCACCATCTGCAACATCAACCCCTACAAGTAAGACCCGGGGGGCTGGCAGGAGGACAAGGGGAGTCACCGGCCGGGACTCCCAGTGGGTCCATCGTCCCACACCAGCCAAACACCAAACCCCTTCCCGGGCTTGTCCCAGCGCTGCTCGTCAGCATTTTCCCTCTGCAGCGCCTTGAGTGTGGCATCCCGCTCTCTGTTGATGCACTTCAGGCACGTGTGGGTTACACTCACATCCCTCACCTGGCTTCTGAGCTCGGCTTGGTGCATTTCAGTTTCTACTCCAGACAGTCCCTAATCAGCTCCTTGGTCTCTTCAAATTCCCTTCTTTCCAGAACCAAAGTTTGACGATTACAAACAGTGTCATCTCCTGAAGAATAGAAAGGGCACACCTGTCACTCCTCTGTTGCCTCTTTCTTTCCTTATGGGATGTTTTGACATTATCCGTCATCATTTATGCATTATCACATTTTCTCCTGTCAAACCACACTTTGTGCTGCTGTCTGTTCTGCTGCCAGCTCCCCACACCAGTCCCTGCAGGCCCTCCAGCTCCCTGGTATCTCTAACAGATGCAGAAGTCTTATTTCCACATATTCTGCCTTCTTGGGCTTCCTAACAGGAGGAGCTTGGGAGTCTTGGGAGGGCTTTCTCTGTATTTCAGTGTGTTCTGCTTCCTGTGGTCCTTGCTCTGAGATCTCTCCATGGTCATAGCTGTGTCTGCCCTCACCAATGTGGGTGTGATGTGAGACCCCCCAAGGGATTCTGTCCTGAGCCGTGGGATCCAGAGCGCTGCGGCCGGGCAGTGAGGTGGGACGGGGTGTCACTGTGTCACCTTGTCTGCCATGCAGGTACAGTGCCATGAAAGAATATTTGTCTGAATTAGACAAAGAGACAAAAAAAGCTTTGGAGACTTTCTACGGCTTTTCCGAGGGCAAGTCCAAGGTGCGCCGGTCAGTGGACGAGTGGAACAGCACAGGGAGTGACTTCTTCCAACAGATCCCTCTGCTGAAGGTCGAGGACTTCCCTAGGACAGCAACTGACCTGCACAGTGGGCAGAAGAGGAAAATAGAGGGAAGTGTCTTTCACAAGGACTCGTCCATTGTGAACTCCGGCGATTCCAATGACATCATCGGCTTTCAGCTGGTGAGTGTCCTTGTGTTGTGTCCTGGCTTTCAGCTGGTGAGTGTCCTTGTCTTGTGTCCTGGCTTTCAGCTGGTGAGCGTCCTTGTCTTGTGTCCTGGCCAGCAAGTTCCTTGTGGGGCAACGAAGGGTTCTTTGGGGTCGGTGTCCCTCTGTCTGGTTTAACTGCCTGTTCAGGGGGCTTTACTGTGAACAGTGTGAAGAGCACCCTGTCAGCTCTTCTGCCCAAGCCTCCACCTCCAGCTCCCTGGGAGGGAAATACCTTCCTGAAGTCTTCCCAAATAGTTAGTGCCTTCTGTGACCTTTCCTTTGGGCCTAAAACATTTGGTCATGTCACTTACCCCTGAATGAAAGGTCTTTGATGCCCGTTTGTGCCACTGTAACTTCAAACTAGATTACTTCTGTGGAAGAGAAACACTGTCACACATACCTTGTAGAATCCATGATTTCATTACACATGAAACTCTTTTCCCCCTTTTGTGCTTGTCAGTGTGACGCGAACAACAGCAGCGAGTGTGCCCTGTACACGTTCAGTTCGGGTGTTAATGCTATCCAGGAGTGGTACAAGCTGCATTACATGAACATCATGGCACAGATTCCCCTGGAGACTAAAGAAAAATTGAGTTATTCTGCTGATGACCTTCTACTGACATGTTTCTTTGATGGCCTATCTTGTGACAAAAGGTCAGTGCACAGAAAATTCCTGCCAGCTAACAGCTTATTTCCAAGTCTATGATATATAGGAATGGAATATTTGGTATTTGCTGAATTCCAGCAGGAGCCATTGCCATTGTTTAAATCAAAGCAAACATTTGCATTTTCCTGAAATTAATTATGCTCGTTGATTTCATTTGTCTTAGTGCTCTGCTGTCCACATTTCACATAAACCTATATTTATCCTTGGCAGAATCAAATCTACCTGCTTGTGGTCGTGGCAGTGCAATTCCTCTGTGTCCTGCTAGCAGGAGAGGTGTCCCAGGGAGCAGTTGTAGATGGGAAGGATAGTGTGCCTGTAGACACTTGGCTGTCAGCTGGGAAAGGGCTCTGTGTGTCCCCCCATCCTGCTAGTTCTGTGAATCCACTTCCTCCACCTTTTCAGCCTCCGTTCCCACATGAGAATCTCCTCAAATTTCCTTTTCCTGATCTGTTAAAGCAGATCATAGTGCCGTGTAGTTTCAAGATATTCAGAAAGAGGCACACACCCTTCAGCAAAATAAATTGCTTAGAAGGAAAGAGCAAACCCCTCCTGCAGTCCTGCTCTGTCTGTGCCAAACCCAAAGCCCAAATGTGCTGCTTTTCTCCCAGAGACAGAACTGCAGGCAGCAATGACACAGTATTCGATCTCTTCCAGGCACTTCACTCGTTTCCATCACCCTCTGCATGGCAACTGCTACACCTTCAACAGCGGTGAGAACGGGACCATCCTGAGCACCTCCACGGGTGGCAGCGAGTACGGTGAGTGGGGGCAGTTTAGTTTGTCCAAGTGTGCTGTTCTGGGGCGGTTTGCAGAGGAACTGTTTGATAACAAGTGTTCCAGTGAACTGGATCCCGCTGGAGCATGAGCGATGTGTTGGCTGGAGATGTGCGGGCTGATTGGGGAAATGCCTGTTTGAACTGGTGCAAACCCTTGCCTGAGAATACAGATAATATCATTGCATCACTAATGTTTTCCAGCTGAAATCACTGCTGCCCAGTTATATAACTTTTTTAAGTGAGTTTCAGCCACGTTCTCAGCAGGTTTTATTTGTTTGCTGTACTCGGGGCCACCAAGGGATGTTACTGGCTGCAGTTGTCTGAGTCTGGCCAACAGAGGCTGGGCTTGGCTGTTATAGTTCTTAGGCCAGATAACATTAAATAAACTGTGCTGCCCTCCCTGACTGGAAAACACAGCTCTGGCTCCTGCTGTAACTGTTCTGCCTTGTCTCTGTGGTTCAGGATTGCAGGTTGTTCTGTACATTGACGAAGCAGACTACAACCCCTTCCTGGTGACATCCACAGGAGCCAAGATCATTGTCCATGACCAAAACGAGTATCCCTTCATTGAAGACATCGGCACAGAAATTGAGACTGCAGCAGCCACCTCCATAGGGATGCACTTTGTGAGTAGCAGCAATCTCCTTTCCGGGTGTACCTTTGCCTTGGGAGAGCTGTAAATAGGAATCGATGGGGTGTTTGCAGGGAGCCAGCAGCTAGAGGGCTTCTAAATACCTCCCACTCAGCAGCTGTAATGCCCTGAGGAAAATCCTGTGATAGCACTTTTCTGAACAAAGGAGGCCGAGGGAAATTCAGGTCTTTATAAACACAACAGCTCCTGGGATCTTGTTTGTTCTCCCTTTTCTCCACCCCTTGGCTCTCCAGGGGATTTTTGGTGTTGGTTTCACAGCAAAATCCATAACCACAGAAATGCTCTGTCAAGTGCCTCGTTTGGCTGTAGCAATGAGCAGTGAGCTTCATGCCACTGGGGTGTCAGGAGGATGGGGAGCTGTGATCCCCACGCTGGGCTCGGTCCCTTTAACTGGTTTGTGGGTTTGAGCCTCATTTTGCTGGGTTTCTGTCTATACTGGCTGTGAAAACACCCTGGTGGGCAGCAGCTCTTTGCCAGCAGAGTGAAACACCTTGCCTGCTGTTGGCAAGTGCAAGGAGGGCTGCAGCTCCCAATTCCCCCTTTGGCCTAGTTCAGACAAGGCATTTGACCCAAAGGGCTTGGTTCCTCAGCAGAGCAGTGAAAGCTGTGCCAGATCCCTTTTATCTGGATGGGCTGTTAAGTGAGCACTTCAGCTGTGCCTTTCTTCCTGATGGTCGTGTCAGAGCATCAGCCATCCTGCTTATCTGGGTGTGCCACCTCGAGATAGGCCCTGCATTAGAAAGGGCATAAGAAGACTGATGTTTTAAAATATGCAAATATTTAACTGTCTTCTAGCTGTGTGGAAAACTGTGGCAGCAACAGCTTGGTCAAATGTGACTGGGAGGTTTGCAAGCCAGGTCGGTGAGAGGAGGAAAAGTCTCACAAGGCTGTTTCCTCTAACCATCACACCGTACAGCCACTGCAGGCAAGGTCTCAATATTTAGTGTAATATTTTCCTGGCCCAGTGAGTTTGGACTGTGCATTGCTATAGTATAAAAAACAAGATTGAGCACATCTCAATGTCTGTATTTAAGAGATTTGGCATTAGGAAGGGATCCAGTTGCATCCTGTTGTGGCAGCCAAAATAGAAGCTGGATGCAATTTCTGGTCTCAAAACAAAAGCTGGTGATTGTGGTCCTTCCAGGAAAGGACAGCTCCAGAGAGCCTGAGGGGGGTCACAATTGTCAGGACAGGGCTGCAGCACTGAGCTGCTGGATCAGTCCTTGTACCCACCTCAGGAGCACAGAGGAGGATACAGCACATGTGTCACACATGGTGCTGCTTGTTGGGCTCCAAACACAGCATCAGTGTCTGAGTATCACTTGTGGGTTTCTGCTGGGTACTAGGACTGCCCCCCCACCTCCAAAAATATTCCAAGATATTTGGAATGCAAACAAGGCATTGCTTGGTTGGAGTTACAGTGCTCTAGTTAAATATTTAATTTGGAAATTATTTCAGTACCTGAAGGAACGAGTAAGCTTTTGTAGGAGTGTAAGCCATGACAAAATAATTTTATACAAGGGATCGATCATCTGGAAGCTCCAGGAGCACGCTGAGACAGTGCCCAGGCACTACATGGTTTGTGGAAGTTAAAAGCATATTAAAACCTGGTTTTGTTCAGGTTTAGAAATGATGCATTTCTAATACTGAAATCACATCTTTCCCTCCAAAAAGAGGTTTGAGCATCTCTAAAAGTGCTGACTTGCACCGTGCAGGCCCAGAGCCCTCTCTTGTCATGTGTGAGCTCAGGAACCTGAGGAGCTGCAGTTAGTGCCTTAAAGGTAACCACCCTTTCCCAGGTTCCTGGTAAATTGATCCTTTGTGTAGAATTTTTAATTCTAATTTTAAACTCTGTAGAGAAAGACAGATGAGTGGATTCTTAAATGGATGTTTCTTGTGTTTTCAAGCCACTCTGCTGTAGAGCGGATAATTACTGCAGAAAGATAACGAGGGCTGAGGAAGGCGAGGCAGTCTGCAGGAAACAGGCCATGGAGCTGGAATTGGGTCTCTGCAGTCTGAGCACTCCCAGCCCTGGTTTCACAGACCTTACAGGCACAGACTTGGCATTTCAGAGCTCTGGGCTCTGGGCAGGGTTTGCAGAACAGGAAAAGGCCTTCGTGTTCGAGAGGAAGGGTCAGAGCAGCACCTGGGAAAAGGGCTGAAGGAGACACAAACATTTCATTTAGAGTGGTTTCAGAGAGGTGCTCTTGAGCACTAGTGGAGCCTCAAGTGCTGTTTACCCACGGCACAGGAGCAGCCTCTGCAACAACAGCATGTAAAGGTGGGGGCCCTCACAGAAAACAACCCAGAACCCCCAGCTGACAACTCTCCTCCGTCAGAACACAAACATCCAGGGTGAAGGATGCACAGCCTGTAGGACTAGGAGAGAACATACATGTGAATTACTCTGCTTTGAAAAATCCTGCCTGCTGTAATTATACCACCTCACATTCCTGCAGAAGGTTTTAAGGAAGACAGCAGAAAATCCAGCCAGAGCAGTGTTTTTGGAAGTGGATATTAGAAACAAAAGGAACTTGTTTTGACAAGGGATTGACTAGTCGTTTTAGGTGGCAAAAGGTAAACATGCTTTTCAAAGCTGCCCCATCACTTGCAGTTTCAGAACTGTGATGAAGTGCTGCTGAATCCATTGGTTTCTCTGCAAACTCAAAAAAACCAAGATTCCTTCTTTTCTGGTTCTCAGACTCGGTCTCGCAAGCTGAGCAAACCCTACAGTGACTGCACGGAGACAGGAGCTGACATACCCGTGGAAAATCTCTATAACAAGAGCTACTCCCTCCAGGTAAATCCAGTCCACTTGGGTTTATCAGTTGCTTGAGAACTACCTGCATGAAAAGCTCTATGATATTCTGTGGTTCAGGAGCTGAGGTTGGGAGCAGTCCAGGTGCAGGGTGGCTGCTTTAACCACTGATGTAAAATGCCACAGCACTTCTTAAAATACAACTTTTATTCGTAAGTGGTTGCTGTTTGAAGTTCCCTCAGGCACCCTGTTAGATAAAGAAAGAACATGAGCTCATTAGGCAATTTTCAAGCAATGTGAGACTGGAAAATATTGGCCAAGTAAAGGTTGTATTTAGTAACCCTTGAAGCCAGAAATTGTGACCTTTAGGACTCCAAGAATAACAGATACCATCTAATCAGTATCCAGATAGCAGGATGTTTGTTTACAGAGCAAGTTTCCACTAATTTTGCATGGTTTCTGTAATTGGGTCTGCTTGGAGAATGTCAGTTGTTCTGGCACTCTCCACTTGAAGAATTGTACTTACATTAGGTGCTGCCTGCTGCAAAGCCCAGGCCTAGCCTGGGTTTGTATTTCATGGGCATTGTGAAATCTACTGTGATGTAGTGAGATCGTACATACATTATATTATCTCAGGTTTTTAAGAACAGAAGTTCAGCGAAACTCAGGACTGTGAGGGCTGGGACCAAAAGGCTTGACTGGGATTTCAGAGAGAAGTTCAGTTCCTGCATGTCCCAGTGTTCTAGAACAAACCACAGCTCTGCTGCCCTGTTAATCCTCACAGCTTCAGGTCTCCCAGTAGCACCACCAGAGTTTGGTGGAAGCTGTGAACATTTTTTCCTGTGAGTCACTTCCCACACACACCTAGTTGGTGATTCACGGGCAGTGTGCCGTGGCAGGCCAAAAACCTTCTCCTTGGCTCTGCAAAGAGCAGCTGCAGCAGTGATGTTTTTGGTGGTTGTAGGGGAAATGGGGGCATTCACAGAACCCCATATATATATGTATAATCCTCTGAGAGAGTTGTGTTCTTATCTCTTGCACTAGAGTCTCAACCCTCTATGGCACTTTCTGCCTGTGTTTGTGTTCACTCACAGCAGAGCCTGGAGGTCCTGGGAAATGGGATTCCTGTTCTACTGCTGCTCTCATAGGCAGGATGTTTTTAGGTGCACAGGAGCCTGGACCTTGGTGCTGCCTCTTAGCCCCCAGCTCTGGTTTCTCTCCCCAGATCTGCCTGCACTCCTGCTTCCAAAAGGCCATGGTGGACTCGTGCGGCTGCGCCCAGTATGCACAGCCCTTGCCCGCGGGGGCTGAGTACTGCAACTACAAGAAGAACCCAAACTGGAGTGAGTATTGAAACACCTCCACACTGTCCCTGCCTCAGTGCCCGCTGTCAGCCATGTCCTCTGCAACACCAGCCCTGTCACACAGCCCTCTGCACGCCCAGCACCCCGAGTGTCCCCATCAGAGAGCCCCTGCACCCCTCTGGACCTCCCAGCACCCAGCCCCTGCACCCTCTGTACCCCCCCAGCACCCAGCCCCTGCACCCTCCAGTGTGCTGGCACGAGGCAAATCTGCCTTAACCCACTTAAGCTCCCACACCCAGAGCCAGAAGTGCCTCCCTTGTTCACACTGACTGGTTTGTGACATTTGGCCTGATGGTTTGTCACCCGTGCCTACCACAGAACAGTTGAGTGGAGGGCCTGACCAGGTGAGGCAGTTCATAGCAACAGCCACTTTTCAGAGTATATTTCTAGGGTAGATTGTTTTATCCCCACCATGTAGGTGAGGGCCACAAAGGCCACCTGCCCTCCAGGTGCTGCACTCTAACCCAGGTAGCAGGAGACCTTTGCTTTTCTTTCTGGCGTCTCACACGTGTCCCGCTCCCTCCCTGCAGTGTACTGCTACTACAGACTGCACGAGAAGTTCGTGAAGGAGCAGCTGGGCTGCCAGCAGATCTGCAAAGATGCCTGCAGGTGAGTCCTGGCCACGACCAGAGGTAAAGCACTGAGTGTGTGTGGGAGTTGAAGCTCACAAGTGACATCCTGCCTCTCTCTGCAGCTTCAAGGAGTGGGCGCTCACCACCAGCATCGCCCAGTGGCCGTCCACCGTGTCAGAGGTCAGTCCCCAGCTGTGCTGCCCTGGGACAGCAGCCTGGCACGAGGCACTGAGCAACCCCAGAGGTTCAGCACAGAAGCAGAAGGCCCTGGGGTAGTCCTTAGCACTCAAGGATGCTGCTCCCAGAGGCCAGTCTGTATTGTCAGGTCAGGGCTTCCCCTCCAAGAGTTCACCATTAAACTGAGATTTGGCTTGTGGTCCGGGAGATCCCCTCTGGGACAGCTGACCTGTCACACACTCAGTCCTGGCACCCACACTGGTCTGAGGAGGCATAAAGCATGACTCCCTTCTCAGGGCATCTCTGCACAAGCACACACAGCTTCAGCAACATTTTCTATCTGTTCTCCAGGACTGGATGCTTCGAGTTCTCTCCTGGGACAAAGGGCAAAAACTCAACAAGAAACTGAACAAGTAAGTCCCCCTGTGAGTTCTTGCCTTGCACCTCCAGCTCCGATACAATCTTGGCAGCCCTAATGATGGCAATTGGGGAAAAAGCTCCCTTGGAGCAGCCCAGCCCTACTGGTCCAACTGGTTATTTGCATAGTTTTTCCGTATGTTTCGTGTTATTGTTTTACTAAACCCTCTGCCTGCCTCCTGCTTCCCTCAGGACGGACCTTGCCAACCTCATGGTGTTTTACAAGGACCTGAACGAGAGATTCATTTCAGAGAATCCTGCCAACACGGTAAGTGAGCACAGCAGGTCCCTGCTCGGCCTCGGGGAGGCACAGCGCTTCCTCCCACGCAGGGGAGCAATCCCACCCAGGCAGGGGCAGGAAGCTATCTTGGAGATGTGCCTTGGGGCTGGTCCTGCCCTTTGAAGCCCTTATCTGGGGCCGTGTCTCTGCCTGTCTGGCCCTGTGTGCCGTGCTGGGGCGGCTCATGGGCTTCAGTAAGCCTGGTTCTGAGCTCCTCCTGGAGCAGAGTCAGAGAGAACAACGCAGGCAGTGGAGTTGGGCCCCTGCATTGGGAGCACTCAGCTCGGCCCGGCTCGGTGCAGCCTCCCTGTGCCACGAACACGTGCCCACCGCGGCCCGTAACCTCGTGCCCTCTGCTCTTCCAGCTCGTCATTCTCCTGTCCAACTTCGGGGGCCAGCTGGGGCTCTGGATGAGCTGCTCGGTGGTGTGCGTGATCGAGATCGTGGAGGTGTTCTTCATCGACTCGCTGTCCATCGTCATGCGGCGCCAGTGGCAGAGGGCCAAGAAGTGGTGGAGCGACCGCGAAGGGGCCGGGCCGGGGAAGGCCCCGCGGGCCGGGGACGTGGAGAGGCAGGGCCACGACAACCCCGCGTGCCTCGACGAGGACCTGCCCACCTTCAACACCGCCCTGCGCCTGCCGCTGCCCCAGGACAGCCCCCTGCCCAGGACTCCCCCCCCCAACTACAGCGCCCTGCGGCTGGACGCGGCCTTCGCAGAGCAGCTGCCCGACACGCTGGAGCTCGGCCCGCTCTGACCCTGGGCACGCACCCACCCACGGCGCCGGGAGGTGGGTGCTGCACCAGAGGGGAAGGGCCTGGATCCAAACAAGCACTGAAGGGCCGTTGGGTCAGACCCTTAATTCAGGGATTGAACTGGCAGTGAAAGCTGCGCTGAGCAAAGCTCAGACACAAGAGCCAAGGGCTCAGAGACGTTAGGAGCTTCAAGCAACAGCAGTTCTCAAGTTAATGATGGCAGAAGATGGCTGGAGCAGGATGTGGTGCTGAGCTGGGATGTCTCACCAAGCAGAGGTACACATTAGGCACCAGCTGCACACACCCCATTGCATGTGAGCAGGAATTGCTCCATAGCAGATTGATACCACATTGAGGATTAACACTAATTACTCTCTGCTGTGTGGCTGGACTTGTAGGAAAAACCCCAGGCTGTCAGGAATGCAGCATGGCATTTGTGGGAAGGGGCATGACAGAGGCTTGGGAAGAGCACAAAACAGATAAAAGGAGAGCTCTCACTTGAATTTTCATTAGAAACCTGTTTCCAGTGATAGCCTGAGGAGCTCTTTATTCTGAGGTGAAGAGCCAGGATAGCCAGAGATGGGGTTGTAGAACAAGTTATTTCGCAGCTGGGGTAGGAGAGCCTGAGTCATCCCCAAGGAATCATCTGAAAGGGCACAAAATCCAATTCAGAGCACAGTAATGAAGTGCATCCTCTGCAGGCTTCTTCCATTCCACATCACTCAGCCAGCCCTTAAACATAACTTCCAAGGAGCTCATTAAGTGACTTCCCAGAAGCCTCACAGGGATCTGGCTGCTCTTTTCCTGCTCAACCCCAGGCAGGGATTTCCTCCTGCAGCCACCCAGCTCCCCTGCTTGTCCCAGAGCCGGCAGTGCCTGGGGGTGACGGAGCCAGGCAGGGCTGCAGTGGCAGCTGCCTCACCCCAGCCATGCCTGTCCACCTTGCCCACACCTGTGCAGATCCACAGAGCAGCAGCAGCTCCTCCGTTCCACCTCCTGTGCTCCCAGCCCTGCTCTCCCTCCCAGCACAGACGGGCCAGGGCTCACACAGGGACCTGGAGCCCCCAGCCATGCTGGCAGTGCCTTCCCCTGGCTCCCAGTCCTGCACCCGGCTCCTGCTGCCACAGCCAACCCTCCACTGCCCACAGCACCGGTGTGGGTGCCCAGGATGAGCAGAACCCCCTGCACGGGGGTCTGCAGGGCCAGAGTGATCCGGAGTGTGTGAGGGGGTGAGTGCAAGAGTCTCCTTCCCTTTCTCTGTGAGCTTATTTTATATAGGACAGCGAGAATCCAGGAAGGTTCTTTAATGTGCAATAAAACCTATTTTAACTGAATTATTTAAATAGATGATAAACTGAAAAAATAAAGATATATTTTTTTGTAACTGCTGTGTCTTAGTTTTAAGTCAGCACTCCACGAATTACCTCCATACAGGCATCCCAAGGCCAATAGGACTTGCCTGTGCCTGCCCCAGGGCTGTGTGTTCTCAGCAGTGCTGAGCCCCCTGGCCCAGTGCCCCCAGCCCTGTGACAGAAATGAGATGGGGGGATGCTGCAGGACCTGGCCTGGGAGCAGGCAGGAGGGACTGGGGGTACAAGCAGAAGCACAGCAAAAACACCTTTCAGAAAATAGCATTAATCAGCAAGGGACTAAAGAGCCTGGGACCTCAGGTGTCCCCAGACAGCTCTGCTCCTCCAGGAGTCCCTTGGAGACCACAGAAGAGACAGCCAGGTGTGCTGTGCCTCAGGCCCTGCTCCAGGGCTTGGTGACATGGCCGGGATGAACTGTGGTGTGTCCCCATCACCTCTGACAGCATCAAATGCCAACACCCATCACACCAGCCTTGCCCCATGGGCAACAGTGGCAGAACAGACCTAGAGGAGAATGAAGCAGCCCAAGGATTCCCCACACTCCAGTGCCACCGTCCCTTGCAGTGCCCCCACTCCAGTGGTGGGAATAACAGCAAAGTCCAGAGCTAAGGAACACCTGACCACACGTTCCTTCCTTACCAGCTTGGTGGTGCTGACACAGGAGCTGCTTTGGCTCGTTTACACCTGACAGAGGAGCTGCCTCTGGATGCAGATGGGTCAGCTGTGACCCCAACTCTCACAGAGCACAGCCTGCAAGGAACACACAGGGGGTGTGGGGGTGACCTCCCTGGGAAGTCAGCAAACACCACAAAGCAGGACATACCCCAGTGCCTCTGTTCTGCACCCAGACCTGTCATGCAGCAGCACACAAGAGACCTCAGCTCTGCAGGGTTTGCTCACTGCTGCTCCAAGTAGTGCTGAGGAAAGGCTGCCAGAGCTCAGCTTGCTGCTGAGCCACTCACCAGACCTCCTCTTCCTCTCAGCCTGCTCAAGTACCTCCACCCACTCTGATTTAACCCTGGAGCTGGGTTAGATCAGCGGGTGCTAATCATGCAATCCTCCCTGAGAGGAGGGAACCCCCCCAGCTGCTGCCCAAGCATCACCCTGCACCTGGCTCCACGGCCAGGGAAGGCACCACAGCCAGCACAGAGCAGGAGGGGAGAGAGAGTTTTGTGTTTCCAAAGCCTCCCCAGAGCAAAACAAAAGCCTTGGAAAAGAAACAGAGCGGTGCCAACACTGCACAGAAGCAGGTGTAGGGACTGCTCAGATCTTATAGTGAGAACTGCAGTTCCAATAAGGAAAATCTCCTTTGATGGAGAACAAGGCTGCTGACCTGCAGTGCTCCCAGCAGCGGTAATGTCAGGGCTCTCCCACTGATAACTCAGGACGTGTCCTGCCAGTCACTCTTTGGGCTGAACACTCACTTAATACTCTTTGGAAAAGCACAGGTGTTCTGCAGGTGCTGTTTGCAGTTACTGTCAGAGCAGGTGCAGCACCTTTTCTCTGTGTATGAATAATCCTCGGGAGGCAGAGCCATGCAGATACAGGGTTACCTCACTGTGAGTTAAACACTGAACTGTGCTGAACCCCTGAGTCACCTGAAACACAGAAAACCATCTGGGATGGTCTGGGAGTCAGGCCTGGCACACGCTGAACATCATAAACCCAAAGTGTTTGAGAAACTCAGCTTGGAGTTTATGGGAACAACAGGCTGTAAAATCCGTGGTTCGGCAACACCCCTCCTCAGTCCTGTGGCTCTGGGGTCAGGCTGGGTCTCTTGCCATGGGAACTGTGTTCCCAGAAGACTCCTGGCAAGTGGTGGGAGCCTGGCCAGCCCCTCTCAGAGCTCCAGCACAGGCAGCCCCCCCTCACCAGCAGTGTCCTGCTCACGGCAGCCCCCATGGACAGCCCCAGCCCCACGGACAGACCCAGCCCCACGGACAGACCCAGCCCCACGGACAGACCCAGCCCCGGGGAGCTGCTGCAGCACCCACAGCCTCGGTGCAGGGCAGGCAGCACTGCAGGCACGGCACTGCCTCGGCACAGGAGGAACGGGGGAGAAGTGTCGAAACAAACCTGCAGCAGCAGGTGACTCACTGGAAGGGCCACGGCACGCCAGGACCAGCCCTTCCAGGAGAGGAGGCACAGCAGAACTTCTGGCTCCTCCAGAGCTCCCGCAGCAGCTGCTGCCAGATGGGAGAAAGTTGGAGGTGATGGAGGAGCTGTGGGAAGAAACCAGCTGAGGAGGAGGAAAATCCAGCTGCACAGAGATTTTCTGGACAGCAGGAATCCCTTAGTGTGGGGTGTCAGCCTTGAGACATGACCCCAGCCTCCCTCAGAGCAGAGGGAAAGCCCAAAGCTACTCCCAGCAGATGCAGCCAGGAGGCATGGACAGGGTTAAAACTGTCCAGACCCCTTCCAGAGTGGTGACATCTGGGTGATATCCAGTGGTCCACAAACAGGTTTGGGAGTTAAATGCCTCATTAATGTAAATGGGGCTGGGCTGGGGAAAGGCATCTCCAGCACATGCCTATGGAAAATCCTTGCAGGATCTGAGCCTCTTCTCCTGCTCCAGCCCAGCTCTGGGGAGGCCAAATATGGCTGGAGATTGTCGATGGTTTAGTTTTACCCTTTCCCTCCAGGGCAGGCAGAGCCAGCGCCAGACCTGCCAGCGGCTGGAGCTGGGCAGCCCCAGAGCAGTTCCCACACCAGACACCCGGGCTGAGCCATTCCCACCAGCCCAGCCTGTGCTCAGTGCTGTGGAGGAGTTTTCCAGCAGCCGGAGCATCCCGGGCCGGGGCTGAGCCGTGGCTGTGGGGCCGTGGCAGCACCAGAGCGGTTCCAGGCAGGTGAGTCAGGGCTTGCCCCGTGGCTGCAGCAGCTCCCTCGGCAGGGACGTGCCATGGCAGGGCCCCAGCGCTAATCCCTGCGAACAGGACAGACCGGGGCGTTTGGAGTCCTCCCCAGCTGCCCACGCCTCCAGCACGGGCTGGAACACCAGCACAGGCTGGACTGGCAGTGCTGGGCACGGCAACAAACCTGGGCCGAGACTGAGTGTGAGCCGTGCCCAAGGCGAGGAAGGGGAGCCAGCCTGGACATTTCCAGCCGAGAAACTGGACTGCCCTGCTGTGCTCCTCCAGCTGTGTCATGCTGGTCCCAGACACCCCTGATGCTCACAGCCTCTCCTGGTGCCCCACGCCAGCCTGGCCCCGTCCAGCACCAGACACGGGGTACAAGATACAGAGTCAGCTCTGCCTCCTTGCACTCACGTACTTTGCCCAAATGTGTTTCTAGGGGTTAAACCCCCGTTCCCTGGGTTTGTTCCCCTGTCATTCCAGGTGTGCCACAGCGGGATGGGATCCCCCGGAGAGCGGCTGAGCTGGCCAGAGCCGGGGTGAATCACGCTGTTGTCACAACGCCTCTCACCCCGGTACCTTCCTCTCGGGTTTTAAGACCTTCTTACCCAAGTTTACATAACGAATCCTGAACAGTACAAACTGTTCTCTGGGTACACAGGGGTAATCACCCCCACTCCAGTCTCGTTGTAAAATGTCATTGGTCACAAAATAGTTGACATTTCCCGCAGAACATGGGAGAGGACCATAAAGCACTGGCCCAGGGCATCTTTACAGTTCTGCGTCCTGCTGGTGCCATGCTGGCACTGCCTAGCCTGTGCTGGGGCATCCTGGCATCATCCTGAGGGCACTGGACCCCATTTGCAGCTGCCACATTCCAGGATGCTGGAGTCACGGCAGCCAGGGTATTTTTCCCAGTTAGCTTCTAGAGTGGAAAAGGCAAATGAGTGCAACTAATTCTCTGTCACAGCAATTAGTTACAGAGCAGGTCTGGGGAAACCCCATCGGTGACAAATTGTTGCAGTGCCGCATCAAAAGCCTGCCCTGTGTCACCCGGGGGTGAGCTGGG
This sequence comes from Lophotriccus pileatus, assembly GCA_035583135.1. Classification (NCBI taxonomy): domain Eukaryota; kingdom Metazoa; phylum Chordata; class Aves; order Passeriformes; family Tyrannidae; genus Lophotriccus; species Lophotriccus pileatus. Next base: position 15,722,486 of record JAWWES010000035.1, on the reverse strand, counting down.
ACTCAGTGCCAGTGTCACCACACTGGGCTGAGGGGGCTGGTCCCCAGAGGGGTTTGTCCCATCCTTCCCACCCTGGAGGCACAGCTCGGCGAGACAGCACCAGAGCCTAGAGCCCGACACTGCCACGGGCTCCCCGAGCTGTGCCAGGAGAGCAGGAGCCGGGCCCCATCCCTCCCTTCCTCTGCTGCTTGTAAAACAAAACCAGTCCGGGTTTTACTGCCTGATCTTTGTAACGCAAACACAGCCCAGTTAACAGGTTCTGCACAGCGGCTCCAGCGCGGGGTGGCTGCGAGATGCTCCCTGTCACTTCCCTGGGATTTCACTGCTCACGGCTGAGTGACTGCTTGGTTTGGTGAATTCTCTGGCAGTGCACGTGGAGAGCCCGGCAGTCACCGTGCTGCGAGGGCCGTGCCAGGGGTCGGGTGATCGCGGTTCCCTTGGCACAGAGCGGGAGAGGCTTCCCCGGCAGGGATGGATGGCGAGGATGGGCACCGGGAGGCACTGGGGGGCTCTGGTGGCACTGGGGGGCTCTGGTGGCACTGCTGGGGCCTGGCACACCGAGCTGTCCGACAGGAGGACAGGCTGCAGGCGTGACTAACTTACCAGGTTGATCTGGCAGCTCCTGCTCGGTGACAGTGTAATTGCCAGGTGCGGGTGCTGGCGCTGTGACCCTGAGCCGTGGGCAGGGCTCCCCAGCCCTGGAGAGAGGACACCCGGGACAGGCTGCCTGCAGAGCTTGGGGGCAGCAGGACCCCAGTGCCACCTCTGCTCCTGGGGCTGAAGAGCTTTTCCAAATCCTCACGGAATCCACGTGCACCGAGGAGTGACCTCAGCTCTGGCCACTGGTCTGGGACCCCCTCTGGGGCCTCAGCCCGCTGTGCTAAGGGGCATAATGTGGCCAAAACCAACACAAGTTTACAAAGAACCAGATGTGAATGAGTCCTGTGTTTTTCCCATGGACCTGAACTCATTCCCACCCCCTGGGCTGGGATTTGGGGTGATTTCCTCCATGCAGAGCTGCCCTTGGGCTCTGCTCCTCTTCATCAGTACATCCAGACCTAACAGCATCCCAGAAAAATTCCTCCTGCCTTTGTACCCACTGCAGCCCCCAGGAAAACCTTTTCCTTTCATCAGACAAGTTTAGGAGCAGTTGGTGGTTTTGATCAGGCAGATAGAACCATTTCAGGGCTGATGCTCCCCCTGGATCTGCTGTCCCAGCTGTATTTAGCTGCTGTCAGCACTGCATCACACCAGCACAACGCCCTGCTGTGAACACAATGCCTGGGGCACAGGGGAGCTTCCCATGGGCTTTCAGCTGTATTTTCAGCAGAAGGTTTTTGCTTATGAAATAAACTTTCTCATCAACGAGCAAGAGACAACGGAAAGTCAAGCCAAACTCAAGGTCATTTGGCTTTGCTGGCTCTGCAGCTGATGTTCCAAACCCCAGAACAAATGCCACCCGCACTATTTCCAGGGCTGGAGCAGCCAGAGCTGGTAACAGACATTGTTCTTTGGGAAATCAGTAGCGATAGGAGGGCAATTACTGTGACAGGACAGAGGAACCGGGTAAGTCCTGGTCCATCAAACCTGTTTGCTCCAGCTCCCCTTGTTGGAGACACCGCTCGAACACAATCCCACATTCCCCTCCTGACATAATGACACAAGGTACACTTGTGGCAGTTAAAAACAAAAATCCCCTTTGTTCCCAAACAACAGAACACAGGGACATTTGGGAAAGCCTGACCAAGTCCTGACTGAACCAGAACCTGCCATTATCTTTTTCACCAAGAGGAAATCGTTCCCGTGTACAATGCTCTGCTCTCAGTGGGGGTTTATGGTTCTGAGGAGGTTCATACATTCACTGTTCTGTGTTCTGTGTGTTCACTGTTCTGTCTCTCAAGATTGTCAAGGTTTTGTCTCCAAATGTGTTTGTACAGTGGTACTGGACTGCAGGGACCATGGCACAAAGCGGGATAGGCAAATACAGAAAATAAATGGGGGGAGTATTTCTCTCCAACCCCCCTGAGGGATTAACTTTGGAACCCCTTCCAGTGCCTAAAGGGGCTCCAAGAGAGCTGCAGAGGGACTTTGGACAAGGGTCTGGAAGGACAGGACAAGGGGGAATGGCTTAACACTGACAGAGAGCAGGGGTAGATGGCATATTGGGAAGAAATTCCTCCCTGTGAGGGTGGGCAGGCCCTGGCACAGGTTGCCCAGAGAAGCTGTGGCTGCCCCA
>JAWWES010000035.1:15655641-15714134 GCA_035583135.1 Lophotriccus pileatus | reverse complement strand
CCGTCCAACCTGGCCTTGGACACTTCCAGGGATGGGGCAGCCACAGCTTCTCTGGGCAGCCTGTGCCAGGGCCTCACTGTCCTCACAGCTGAGAATTTCTTCCTAGCAAAATTTCTGTACCATACCAGTCAATCTAATGAAGGTTTTTTTCCTCCCTGCAAACTTTCCTCAGCTCATTAAAAAAACAAGTTTAGCTCACCTGTCACAGCTAAAATCAGTCTTTCAATCTTTCCCCGCAATTCTTTTCCTTCCCCTTCCTCGTTGTGAATGTTCTTTTTATTGCTCACACTCCAGGCATTAAGAGCTATTTGCATAGTCCTGTCTGCCAGGAGCTGCAGAGAACTCAGTTGTGATTTCAAAGAAGTCACTGATTTTTGTTAGTGTTGCTTTTAATTCAGAGATGCTTTAAATTCATACCCATGCAACAGCACAGCCCAAGGCAGATGCTCTCAGCCAACACAGGAATTGCTTTGGGGTAGTTTTTTCTCTGCTTGTGTAAACTGTAGTGAATTACTGAACATAAAATCAATTCAGCCCTATGCTGGCAGGTTCACCTCTGCAACATTCCCCTATTTGTACTCTCTTGCTGCTTCTCTGCCTGGCTGCAGCTTTCTGGGATGCCGCTGTCCGAGCTGCCCGTGCTCCACACGGGAGATCCCGCTGCCCTCCAGTGAATTGTAGGCAGAACCTGAGGTCCCCAGGAAGGTCCGAGCCAGGTGAGCTGCCAGGTGTCCACAGCACCTGGTCACAGCCCCTTGTCCCTCAGGTACTCGGAGGTGAAGCACCTGCTGAAGGAGCTGGACAGGCTCCTGGAGGCGGCGCTGGAGCGGATCCTGCAGCCCAGCCCGGGGAACGGCAGCGAGGACGAGTCCCCCCCGCTCGACCTGCGGCTCTGGAACCAGATCCCCCTGGTCCTCATCGACGAGCACAACAAAGACAATCCCGTCATCCTGGACATCTTTGAGACCAACCAGACCGCTGGGGGCAACGAGACCGCTGGGGACAACCAGAGCTCTGCGGGCGACGACGCCACCGAGCAGGAGGGAACCGCTGCAGGGAACCAAACCACTGCTCCTCCTGCCCCAGCCAACCAAACCACTGCTCCTCCTGCCCCAGCCAACACAACCACAGAGGAAAAGAAGTACAAGCTGGCGGTGAAGCTGGTGAGAGGGGCCCCATGGAGGCAGCGGGCGGGGATGAGGGGTGGGACACATGGGCGACTCGGCAGGGGTACAGCTAGAGATCCTACCTTCACCCCTACTACCAAGGAGACCCCAAGGACCCTGCCTGAGCAGACCTTGGAAGCTGGGTCAACTCCAGCCTTAAAGGATTGGCCCAAAAGTAATGTTTTCCCTTAGCTTGTGAAGGTCACCCTGGGACTGACTGAAAACCTGCCCAGCTGTGGAACATCCCTGGGGAGGGGCTGTGCAAGCACAAGGAGTGTGGCAGCCGGCTCGTGGCTCCGTCCAGCTGTGCCTCGCAATTCCTGGGAGCTGCGGGCAGGGCTGGCACCCAGTCGAGCGTGTGGGGAGGGGGGTCACGCTGTGGGTCCCCCCTGCCACCCACAGGGGCTCAGACCTGCCTGCCCTGTGTCCCCAGTGCAGCCACCAGGGCTCCAACAACTGCACGTACCGCAACTTCACCAGCGCGGCGCAGGCGGTGACCGAGTGGTACATCCTGCAGTCCACATCCATCCTCTCCAAGGTCCCGCTGCACGACAGGATCAGGATGGGCTACCAGGCAGAGGACATGATCCTGGCCTGTCTCTACGGGGCTGAGCCCTGCAACTACAAGTAGGTGCACACTGAGTTCCCTGCCCCTCTCCGTGCCAGCAGGGATGAGCAGACCTCCAGTGGTGGTGTGTCTTTTTAGGGTAGAGATCAACTGATAATAGGATTGGTGCTGGTCTTCAGCTCTAAAAATACTTCCCAGAGTGATCCTGACTGAAATGGGTTAGTTTGGGGCAGTGCTGGTTTGAGTTTGAGCTTTGGATGGGCTTGACATGTCAAGACTAAGAGCACCTGGAGCTGCCCAGGGTACTGGGTGATAACCAGGTGCTGAGTCAGCATGTTCATCATAGCAGCACAGGCCCCAGTTACAGCCTTTTTGCTCAGTGCATTTTAGACATCCTTGTTTCTTATGAACCCCAAATTGCTGTTTCCAGTGTTAAGAAATGGGAGCACACAACAGCACCACGGGCTGTGGGGAGCCCTGGCCCTTCTGCAATGCTCCTTCTGCAACCAGGGAATAGAGAATTGTTATCAAAGCAGGAGCTGTGCCACCAGTCCCACCTGGTACCACAGCTCAGACTGAACAATTATATCTCACCTGTGGGACTGTTCCTCTTCTGTCCCCAGGGCTGTGTGCCAGCACACACATGGACCCTGCTTTGCCTTTTTCTCACCAGCAGATTGACTGACATGGTATCAGCTGTGGTTCCTGTCCAGGTGTTCAGCAAACGAGGCAGTGGGAGGTGAACCCCAGCACAGCTGCCAAGCATTGGGCCCACCAGCTGCATTATCTCACACCCCTTTAGTCCTCCCAAGGGTCACAGTGTTACATGTATGATTCTTCCAGGAATTTCACCCAAATCTACCACCCAGACCACGGCAACTGCTACATCTTTAACTGGGGCATGGATGAAGAGGCTTTGAATTCTTCCAACCCCGGAGCTGAGTTCGGTAAGGGAGCGCTCTGCAGCAGAGGAGGGGGCTGGAGAGGCACAAGTGGGGGGTCTTTGTCTCTTGGTACCCATTTCTGTCACTCAGGACAGATTTATCACTCCCACGTCACTGCAGCACTGCAGCAGGAGCAGGGCCTTTCCAGGAGGGGATAATTCCTGAAAGGGAAATGTGCCACGCAGAAATAAAGTGACCACAAAGGTTACATGTAGCAGAAGTGCAACATCTGGATAGTTGAAATATCTGAGGCAACAGCTGATTATTCCCAGCTATTCCTATTCTGGACAATCACCATCAGGAGTGTTCCTGCACAGGCCAGGCTGCCATGGCAGCCAGACCCCAACCTTTGCCCAAAGGACAGGGAGGAGAAAATAGACCTTTTTTCCCCCCTAAAGCCTTGCCTTCCCATACAATTCTGTTCTAAGTGTTTGTGTGGTGTCCCAGGGCTGAAGCTGATTCTGGACATCAGTCAGCAGGACTACATCCCCTACCTGTCCTCGGCCGCCGGGGCCAGGCTCATGCTGCACCAGCAGAAGAGCTTCCCCTTCCTCAAGGATCAGGGCATCTACGCCATGGCCGGGACAGAAACCTCCATCGGAGTGCTGGTGGTATGTGTGGCATTCCTGGGGAGCAGATTGTCTGAGAATAATGTTATCTGATGGGACCCAGACCAAGTTTGCTTTAAGTCTTGGCTGAACTGGCTCAAACCAAAGGAGTCAAGGTACGCTGGGGCTGGGGCAGTTTATGGAGGCTTTTGTGTAACTGTCCTGGCAAAGTGCTGTGTTGAGCCCAGAATATTGGATTCAGGTCATTGTCACCCCTTCCTCTGGCATGTCAGAAGGTGCTTTGCCAACCCCCAACACCTGCTTGGACCTGCCTGGGGCAGAGGCTGCAGCCCCTCAGCTCTGATGCTGCTGATGCTTTCGTTTTTGCCAGAGCCAGCAGGGAACACAGGAATTACAGAGTCCCTGGAAAACAGTCACAGGGCCCTGGGGAGGAGCTGCCAAATAACAGAGTTTTCTGTTTGGGTTTTCCTCCAGGACGAGCTGGAGCGGATGGGCTACCCCTACAGCGACTGCACCATGAACGGCTCTGATGTGCCTGTCAAAAACCTCTACAGCCAGTACAACACCTCCTACTCCATCCAGGTAAAACACCTCCTTAAATCAAACTGAGGTGTTTAGGAAAAACCATGGAAGCAGTTAAATCTCTAGTTAGCATGCAGGGTAATTGGGATGAGAAAGCTGAGTATTTTTTAAGCCATGAAACTGTAGAAAATTCGAGTGCAAACACTAAGCACAGGTTAATTTGTAACAGGCTGTACCAGAGGGAGAAGCAGCCCTGGAGGGTGCAATCCAGCAATAAGGGAAATGCTCAAACCCTTTGGGGTGATTCACAAGGTTGGGAGGGCTTTGGCCTGGCAGTGGTTTTATATTTCTGCCCTTATATAATATAACAACTGGACCACTTTACCCAACTTTTGAAGATGCTTGTGTAAGGTTTAAGCAAACACTCAGAAGGATTGCGTTATTCCTTGGAAGTGCTAACGCTGTCGGAGTTCTGTGTCCACATAACGTCACTTCAGAGCCCTTTCAGCAAAACCAGGCTCTTCCATCACTCCCTGACTGCTCTGAACTCTGCAGACCTTTCCTATCACACAGAATTCCCTGCTTGTCCTACCTGCAGCTGTTAAATTTAATTATCTTCATCCAGAGTCCCACTCAGTCTCGGCTGATGAACTTCACACCGCACCGTGCTCACGGCTCAGCCCGTGCCTAAGCATTCCTCTTCCCTCTCCAGGCTTGCCTGCGCTCCTGCTTCCAAAACCACATGGTTGAGATCTGTGGATGTGGCCACTACATGTTCCCTCTGCCCAAAGGGGTGAATTACTGCAACAACGAGGAGAACCCGGGCTGGGGTAAGAGCTCTCCCGGCGCTGTCACCGCAGTGCTCGGGGCTGTCCCTCAGACACGCGTCCCTTGGGCCAGTGCTGGGCAGAAGGGGCCAAATCCTGGTCCTGGCTGTGCCCCTGGGCACCAGAGAGGAAAAAACCACAGGGTAACACTGCTGGCCTCCATGCCCCAAGAGCTGGGTCCTGAAACAAACTGTCCCTGGCAGGGGCTCTGGTGCTCCCTGGGGGTGGCACAGCTCGATGCTGGCAGCAGCTGAGGCTGTGTCAAAAACACCCACCCCAGGGAAGCCACCTCTATAGGAACTGTCTGCAGAGAGTTACAGTTTATTTTAATTTATTATTAAATTGCCTGAGGGATTTGCCCAGGTTTCTCAAGGTTGGAGGGGAAGATGGCACATCTGTGCAGCAGGGTCATGCCTAATATTTATTTTGATAAGTGAAACTGATATAAGCGAGTAAGCAGGTCCTTATCTAAACAGGTCCTTTGCTTTTGTTTTCACCAAACAGCATATTGCTATTCCTCACTGAGATCCAGCATAAAACAACGACAGATCTGCATCGACTCCTGTAAGGAAACGTGCAAGTGAGTACCTGAGCCTGATCTGGCCACTGTGCAGGTGGAGATCCTGCATTTCAGCTCCCATCAGTCCTGACCTTCCTAAAACAGCAGCAAACTCTGCAAGGCTGGTTTGTTCCGTGAGAACCAAAGTTCCAGGGACTTCAGGGAAGGGGAAACCTCTGTACTAATGCTCTCCCTCCTCCCTCCAGTGACACGCAGTACAAGATGACCATCTCCATGGCAGACTGGCCATCAGAAGCCTCTGAGGTAACCCTGATTCCTTGGTTTGAAAGAGATGTTCATGGTATTACCTGTTCCCAGCCTCCTGGACACTCACTGGTGTCAAGGCTGATATCCAGGTCCCAGCACCTCTTTGCTAAATTCCACATTTTCCACGCACAAACCAGCAGCAGAAACCAAGGCACAGGGTGGGAGGAGGGACCTCCCCACAGCAGCTCCTCCACCCTGGGGTTCTGCCCTGAGTGCCTGTGACAGCCCAAGACTGAGCACACACCTTCCACACCGTGTGCCGAAGGGGGGGCTTCCCACGGGCAGGGCAGGAGCACCCACCTCCCCACTGTGGCAGAGCCCACCCACTCAGCCCACAGCACCCCCTCAGCTGCTCCCGGGGCTGGGGCTGTGTGGGACAGGACAGCACCCACGGGGCTGGGGCTCTGTGGGACAGGACAGCACCCACGGGGCTGTGTGGGACAGGACAGCACCCACGGGGCTCTGTGGGACAGGACAGCACCCACGGGGCTCTGCTCCTCGGGAGCACGGGATGCTGCTGCTCATTCTGAACAGACTTTGTTCTTCTAGGACTGGATTTTCCATATTCTGTCTTATGAAAGGGATATGTCAACAAATGTGACTCTGGACAGGTGAGTGAGAGGAACAAGCACTTTATCTCCTCTGCTGAGCCTGTTAACATCAGACTGACACGAGCCTTGGCTCTGGGCCAGCACACGTGTGTGTGAGAGCAGAGGGAGGACAAGGTTTGGCACATATTCTCCTGGGAGATGCAGAAAGCAGATCCAAAAGGCACTTTCATGCATGTCCTCTGCTCTCCAGAGCTACAAACCCCGTCAGGAAAACTCAAGTGTGTTAAGTAAAATCAGCATTAAGGGCAGCTCCTATCCCATAATATTTATCCCTTTGTACTTATGTCTTGGTGTCTGTCCATCCCATGGTCAGGCTGGGGCAGAGATATGGGTCCTCCACAGCCCAGCTCCTCTCTGAGCTGGTTTTTGTTCCTTACAGGAATGGGATCATCAAGCTGAACATTTACTTCCAGGAATACAACTACCGCACCATCTCGGAGTCGGCTGCCACGACAGTGAGTGCCTGTCCCAGCCCTGCTGGCACGGCAGACACCGAAGCCAGTCAGCCAGGACACAGGGGCTGGGCTCAGCTCCCTGGGGCTGATCAGCCCTGGCCAGGGGGGCCCTCACCAGCCAGTCTGTCGTGCCCCTCGGGGTGCTGCCTCACACGTTTGCTGTAACGAAGCGAACAGAGCTGCCTCCACTGCTCAGCTCAGCCCTCAGTTCCTTCCTTCCCTCCCTCCACCTCCCATCCCAGACCCCAGCACTGGGGAGTACAACTGGCAGGGCAGCCACACAGAGGGGACACGGCAGGCAGGTCCCAGGGCATCGTCCACCTTGGCACCAGCACGTGGGGTGGGGGACTGGGGGTGGGTCAGGGACGGGCTCCACCGCCCTGGCTCACTCCACTCTTCTCCCACAGATTGTTTGGCTACTCTCGAGCCTCGGAGGCCAGTTTGGGTTCTGGATGGGTGGCTCAGTGCTGTGCCTCATCGAGTTCGGGGAGATCATCATTGACTCGCTGTGGATCACCATCATCAACGTGATCGGCTGGTGCAGAGCCCTGAAGCAGAGGCGGGTGCGGGCGCAGTACCCGGACGCGCCCCCGACGGTGTCGGAGCTGGTGGAGGCTCACACCAACCTGGGCTTCCAGCCCGAGGCCGGGGGTGCCCTGCCCGGGGACGAAGCTCTGCCCCCCGAACCCGGCACACCCCCCCCGAACTACGACTCGCTGCGAGTGCAGCCCCTCGATGTGCTCAGTCCCGACAGCGACCTGGAGACCGAGTGAGCAGAGCCCTGTCACCTCAGTCCCGACCTGGGGACCGAGTGAGCAGAGCCCTGTCACCTCAGTCCCGACCTGGAGACCGAGTGAGCAGAGCCCTGTCACCTCAGTCCCGACCTGGGGACCGAGGGAGCAGAGCCCTGTCACCTCCCGCTGCCATCACCACAACCTGTCACTCACTGAGCAACCAGCGCTGCTCTGGCCAAGTTAGGAGGGAGTTAAAGAGCCCTGGCCGTCCTCCCCCTTGACTGATCACTGCCTAATAAACCCTGCAATAAACCTCACAGAATCAGGCCCTGGCTGAGTGTGCAGAGCTTGTGTACATCAGTATTGCTGTAAAATCATTCACCACTTCTCATCCCCAGGTGGGTGGGAAGCAGTTCCCAGTGAGCAGAGTGGGGTGGTGGCAGCGGTGGAGGGGAGAGGACAGGACATCCTGACGGAGGGTTGGGTTGGAAGGGACCTTAAGGACCACCTCATTCCATCCCCCTCTCCAGCTCTCTTGGATGTAGAGACACGGCACAGTGTCAGACCCTTGGGATGGGACCAAAGGTACTCCTGACCTCTGAGGTCCCAGTATTTCCATCCCCAAATAACTACAGTGGGACCAGAGTAAAGCTGAACCATTCCCTCAGCATTCCTGCAGGTGCCCCGCTGTGTTGCTGCCCAGGGTTTGTACCACTCGTGACGTGGGTGGGAAGAGCTGTTCGTGTGTGCCAAGGACAGACCCCATAAAGATTCAGGGGTGGGGAGGAAGTGCCAACCTGTTTAACAGCATCACTTTTCCAACAAAGAAAACCAGTTTAAGAGTTGCCTTTAGCTTCCCTGCTGGCAGCAGGGGCAGTCCAGTGCTGGCAAGAGGCTCATGGCAGCAGTTTGCACGGAGGGGAACACACTGTGCTTGCCCCAAGGCGAGGGCACTGGGAGCTTTGGTGGTCCCCACGGGGCTGGGCTGAGTGGGGCAGCAAGCTCACCCAGGCCCTGGCCAGTCCCAGCCTTCCCAGGAGCCCATCATGACCCACCAAGACCTGCCTTAGTGAAGCACTTCTGCGAAAGTTCAAGAGGAAACCCGATCGTGGCTGGATCACGCGCTCGGGACGCGCTGTTCCGGGCACGGCGCCCGGCGTGGGGCGGCCACGGCCAGGGGGGTCCCAGATCCTTCTGCAGGGGGAGCTCCCCCAGCACAGGGTGCTCGGGGCAGAGCTGCCAGCAGTGGAAGTGGGGGGTCCTAACGAGGACACCAGGACAAAGGAACTGGTGAGGTGACACCAGCGTGGCTGATCCTGCCCCACACGGGGGAATCCTGCCTTCCAAATTCACTGAATCCAGCTGCAGGGAGCATCTCCTTAACCCACCCAAACACTGTCCCAGCCCTTTGTTCCTCAGCTGGTTCTCAGTTACAGGGAGAAGGATGAACAGCCCCCAGACGCACTGCTCTGTATGAACCACCTGACCCAGGTACAGCACCTAAACCCACCCAAGTGGTGACAGGGCAGACGAGGCAGTGAGGACTCCTGTAAAGACGGAGGAATCCAGCTTTCTGTCTCCCTACAGGGCTGTTTCCCTGTCTCCCCCACAAACCTGCAGCACAGCCTCCTCTGCCAAGGGATGCCAATGTGATGGTACTAGATCTCACACTGCAGTCGAGTGGGAAACAAGGATCCAACACCCCTCCTGATTGAGTGCTCAGTGTACAGTGTCATCCTTGACAAAAACCAGCACTCCCTCCAAAAAGCTCAATGGAGCACTTTGCTTAAAACATGGGGAATGCTGAGAGCAAGAACTGGGCATCTCCTCCCACCTTCTCACCAACAGACAACAGGACTCTGGGATGGGCAGCAGGTCCCAGGCTGCTCCTTCAGCTCCTCACACCTTCATCCCCAGCCAGGTGCCTGCCCAGGGCCACCTGCCCCATGAGGGGCAACAGCAGCAGGCAAGGAACAGCCCCAGAAAGCCTCCCTGGCAGTGAAGGGGCAGGGGAAGGGTGGGAGAGGCATGACTGGCGAGATTCACCCTCCTCAAATCAAGGGTAAATGGAACAGAATGTTCTCTGCAGGACAGGGACAGCTCACCATTCCAGTCATTGCTGGTTTATGGAGGCGTCTGACAACTCATAAAAGTGGGAAGTGGCTCAGGTGCTCGGCTCCAGCTCTGTTCCAGCTGGGCTTTTCCCAGCCTGACCCATGGCAGAGCTGAGCCCAGCTCAGCAAAGGGGTTTCCTGCTGCAGCAACAGTGCAGGCACTGGAGACTCAGCTGGCATTCCAATTCTGGGACCTCTCTGTATTCATTTGTCTCCTAAGAGAGCACAGTGAGGCTAGATGAGATGTTTTATACACATCTATATAAGAAACATTAATAAATTCTACAGGAAAGCACCACTTTCTTTAAATTCCTTACAAACTTCATACCTTTCAGTAGAATTCTTGCACCAAGAACAACCTGCAAAGCTGGTTTTATTCTCAGGGTCAAGCTTGATCAAGCCTCGTCTACCAGCTGAAGAGACTCTTCTTGGCTTTGTAATAACAAGAGCCCTGAGCAATGGCCAGTGCCTGCAGGCAGAGGAGCTCCCAGGCAGCCTCTCTGTGCTGCACCTACCCCACCATTTCAGATACAACAGCTTAAATTCTCTGAAAAAGCCACCACGAAGCACAAACCCTCCAGCATATGGCAGAACACTTCCAGCACTGCTCAGCCTACTCAGAGTCATCCAGAGAGTTTTTGGTAAATTTGGCTGCAGGACATCTTTCCTTATTTCTAAAGATGGAAAAACGGAACAAGCTTTTCCTAGACAAAGACATTTATTAACAGTTGTCTGAAATAAACTCCCCTGGTGCCCGCGGTACTTTCACCGTCCTTTCAGACATAAAAACCAACCTGAAGAGGCGAGCCCTGGAGCAGGGCTGGCAGGAGGGAGGGCACATCACCCCTCCAGGCCCCGGATGGCCGCGATGGTGCCGGCCAGGCGGCGGGGCAGGCTCTTGGCGGCCTGGCGGAACTCCTCGGGCCGGGCCTTCAGCAGGGCCGCCACGCTCTGCAGCGCCCGCGAGGGCTGCAGGCCCAGGGCGTCCATCACGTTGATCAGGTAATCTGCAAGGTCGAGGAGATGTGTGTTAGCAGGTAACAGACACTGTGCAGTGAAATACATCCTTGTTCCCCACCACGCTGGGAATCCTGTCAGCGAGGGCTCACACCCACGGGCAGCAGCACCGGCTGGGGTCTAACAGGACAGCCTGGGGTCTATTTCTGGCTGCCTGGCCACTAGTTCAGACCCTGCCCCTTCTGTTCTGCTGTTTCAGCACCTGCACACAACGCCCTCGGGGTGGTCAGTCACCCAGGCATGGGAGAGGATCAGAGTCCCACTGGCCAAGGCAAAGAGGTGGTCCTGAAGCTGGGCAGCTCTGCCGAGGCGAGTGCCTGTGGAGCAGCTCACTGATTTACAGGCAGCTGGGGAACTGAGGATGGCAGGGAGAATGCTGAGCAGCCAGCCTCTCGTCCACTGGCTTGTTTTGAAGCAACGCCAGAAAAATAAAGAAGGTTCAGGCTGAGTCCACTGATGTCCAAGCACACCTTCTGGAGAGCTGAGGAGCAGATACTGGCTGTATCCTCATTTTTGGGCTTGGCCAGGGGGAAGTCAGCATCCATGATATACAGCAGGAAAAGACTAACTAACTCTGAGAAGGGGAAGACCAGGGCCACACTGGAAAAGATCCTGTACAGATCCTTCTTGCCAAGGCTGGCCTGCAAGGGAATCTCTGTGCAGAAGGACTTGGACTTCCACTGTCAGACAGGCAAAGCAGTGAAGCAGCAGAAGCACCCACTGGAAAATCCCCCTTCCCTCGAAGAGGGATGTGACAGAAAACACTGCAAGAGAGAAGCTGTGACCCCTCCCCATGCCAGGGATCAGTGGTGAGAGGAGAAAGCCGCAGGGCAGTCCCCTCCAGCCCTGGGTGGTGCCCCTCCAGCCCGTGTGTGCCCCCAGCAGGGCTCAGGGCCCGGGCTCACCGATGTCCGTGCCCAGCTGCTTGCTGGAGTGCGGCGAGAGCTGCGGGATCTGCAGGATGACCTCGCAGTACGTCTGCATCGTGGCTCTGGCGATGGAGCCCAGCCAGTAATCAGCCATGTTATCCAGCTCAGGCAACTCGTCCCCTGCACAGAAAACTCCAGTTAGCTGCCAGCTCACACCCCTGCCTCCGCTGGGCTCGTACAGAACAGAATCACAGCTGTGAATTAACGTCTTAATCGTTCTTTCCACAGCACATCGAGGGAGTCAGAGTTTATCAGCTGGCTTTGGAGTAATCAAAGCAGTTATGTGTCCTCCCTGTACTATAGAACACTGACAGTGAGCTCGAGACCCAAAACACTTCCCTTCCCTTGATTACTCTCCAGGTAAGTCACTCCCAAAGAGCATGTGGATGATCAGCTGGGATCTGGGCACTGACCGGCACATTTGGCAGGATCCTCTTCCAGGAGCAGTTTACAAACCTCACACCACACCTGTGTAATGTCAGGATGGGAAAGCTTTCCCCAGACACTCCGAGCCTTTGGTCTCACCTTACCTTGCTCTGGGGGGTATGGCAGTTTTCCAGCATGTAATGCCAGTTCCAAAGCAGGATCCTCCTGAGTGACAAACGGCTCGAGGTGCAGAGGAAGCGACATAATGTATTGCCCAATCTAGAATAAAAGCACAAGAGCTGGGTCGCTGAACAAATGTAAGGCAAGTCCTTTACTAGAGGAAAAAAGTCACCTGCAGTAGAGCACACCTGAAAGCAGAGAGCTGAGCCTGACAGCCACTCACTCACCTACAAATCGGCTCCTGCGCATCATTACACTTGGTACAAGAAACAGTTTTTCACAAGGTCAGACAAGCAGTCACTGAAACACTCATGATAAGAAAGACCTGTACAGAGAACTGCAAGTCCAAGCAAATCTCTACTCTCTGGAGCATTCCTGGCAATTTGTTTTCTAGAGCAGAAAGTCAGTTCAGTTCTCTTACATTGCTGATATATTCCAGAGGGGTCAGACTGAAGTTTGGCAGGTCCTCTGTCAGAGTCTCACCGATGCCACCAGAACTCCAGCCCTGTAAGGCAGAGAATGCAGGATGAATCAGTGATTTCCTGGAGCATGAATCCTGTCAGTACTTTAGGAAGGGGTCACCCAGCAACACAAACTGTGACTGCCCAAGGAATTCTAGAAAGAAGAACACAGATGGTGAGAAAACTGTTTCCTGTGTTGTCCCTCAGGCCCAAAACACCAAAACACCCACCCTTCCCATTCAGCTCCCTGTGGGAAACACACGCTCACACAGTTAGAAAAGCAACACCCCAAACAAACACCAGAGCCTGCAAACATCTGTGACTGCAAAGCTGTGGGTGAGGGAAGGGAAACTGTTCCACTGCCTGCAGCTTATGGGAGAAATGGGACAGCAGAGGGAACTGAAGAGGAGAAAGGACCCAAGAGACCCCCCAGGTAAATGCTGCCTGTTCTGCTCTGCTCGAGGCCCCCAGGGCTCACCTCCATCCTGGGCACCAGCAGCAGCTGCTGTTTGATGCGCAGGAACACGGAGTCGAAGGCCAGCTGATGTGCCAGCTGGTTGAGGCGGCTCAGGGCGGCTCGAGACGAGGACAGCAGGTTGTGGTTACTGGTCCCTTTCTCCTGGCACACAGAGACACAAAAACATTTACACGCAGGAGGCGTTAAAGTGACCACAGAGGAGCTGCGTTAACGTTCTTACAGAGGTTTTATGAGGCCACCCTGATGCAGCAGAGCTTTCCTCTGAGGTGGCACAGCCTTTGGCCTATTCCAAGCAGTTATTCAAGACAGAAGCTGCCACTGCCCCCTGAACTGTAAGCAAAGAATCAGCATCCAGTGAGTTCTACGTGAAGAGTACCCGTGGAACTGGACTGTTTAGCCAAGGTTTACACAAACATGTAACACTGAAGGCACAACTGCAGAAGTTGCAAGTAAATCAAGTGCAAAAGAAATCAAAACATTTTGAGGAAATAAAAAACTCATAACCCTGAATTCATTACTTCATGTGACCAACGATGGCAAACACAACTTAGATCCAAGAGAAGATAACTAGAGTCATTCCACCCTGTTCACAGACCCATGCATGAACAACCCTGCAGAATTCTGTTTCAGACTGGACATGGCAGCAGGGTGCAAGTGGCAGAGAAAGCCTTGGGAAGCCGGTGTGTGGGCTCCAGAATTTGAGATGGCTCCAACAGAGCCTTCCTAATGCTCACTGTGATAAAATCTCTGTCACCTGAGCTGATAAGGGCATGTTCACAAAACACAGCCACGATCTGAGGAGAGATGGAACAAGTCCAGACTTCCTGGGTTTGGACTCTTCATCTGTCCACAGATCAGTGTCTCTGTGGAAGACTTGGAATGCAGCCCATGGAAAGGCTGCAGTCCAGGATGAAAAGTCATTAGCCTGGAGGGGGAATCCAGGTCTCATCTACCAAATGTGGGGCCAAGAGAAGGCTGTGATAGAGGCACCAGAGCTACCTTCAGAGTGTAAAGCGTTTCCATCAGACTGGCATACTCAGATGGATTCTCCTTCAACAGGTAATTGTATTCCTGCCAGGGGTTCTTTATGGAGCTCTTCTTGTCTGCAGAACTGGCGTCCTGCAAGCCAGAAAAACTACAAGGGCTGTAGGAGTCCGAGAGATACTTGCCAGCAGTTGATAAAATCCTGAAAACAAGCACACAAAAGTCACCAGCAGAGCCCTCTGAACTCCGTGTTCCAGCCCTCACCAGCACTGCCTCTGTGTGACGTCAAGGGAGAGTCCCCACTGCTGGAGACACCAACTGCAGCCAACCCTCGTGTCTGCTGTGCAGCTCAGAAACTGCAAAGTACGGGGACAAAAGAGACAGGACTGTGCTCTCAGAGGAGCTGGGCTGTGGGGGCCAGGCCAGCCCAGCCCACCCTGCAGGCTGTGCTGTGCAGAGCACGGCCACTCCAGTCACACCGAGCACTTCGGGGTACGACAGGCTGAGCGCTGCTCACAACAACCAGTAACAAAGGACCTGCGTGCTGCCTGTGCCCGACACTCCTCAGGTTACAGGGAACCAATCCATCAGTTCAGGCACACCTAAACCCATTTCAGCACATGATTCACGCCCCTTGTCACAAGGGTGCAAATCTTGCCAATTTGACCTGGTGGAAAATTCCTTCCTGACCCCAATCTGGCCCATTGGTAGCCAGCCAGGTGTCCCAGGAAAGCGATTTTTGGGACTGTCTCAGGGCACATGCCTGAGTGGAACAGTCTGTGCCCCATCTCTGACACGATGAAGGATGGGGAGGGGCAGTGGGGGAATCACAGTGGCTGTTTCCCCTCCATGGCCTATGCAACCAAAGCACCTTGGGGTTTGTTTTCTTTAACTTGTTTCCTACGTTGACAGCTCATGAATTAAGGCCAGCAGTGCTCACCTGTTGGCCAGCTGCTGCTCGAAGTCTCCACACTGATGAAGGAGTTCACCACAAGTGGCAATTACCCTGGGAAAGAATAAGACAAAAACACATAAGACTGGAGGCAGATAATTCCAGACTCCCCCAGAGTACCCACCTCAGACAGAGGTCAAGCAATTGTGAAATGCAATAACCAAACCACAGCCCACACATCTGCCAAGAGTCAATTGGTGATTAACTCTGCATCCATTTGATAACACACTGGATATTTTTCCCAATAACCTCATCCACGTGCCACTTCTTGTCATCATGGTGAAGGTCAGCTCAGTGTCACTGGGAAAAATCCTAGGAGCTGTTGATATTACAAGTGACATGAGATGCAGCCTTGCTCCAGGCAGGGTGGGCAGCCCCCCAGCCCTCCCTGTGCCAGCAGCAACCTGAAACCCACCCCTGACACTGGTGCTCCCAGAGCACTGCAGCACAGGGAGCTCAGCCCTGTGTTGTGCACTGAAAACTTGTGTGTAAACCAACCCCAAGGAACTCCCTCTCAACTCTGGTACAAAAATCAGCTCTGAGCCAGGCAAAGATAAAATCCCCCTTACCGGACAGAGTTCTGGAATGCAGTCCAGTCCTCCTGGAACGGGGAATCTGGTAGCACATCATCCAGTTTACATTTCTTTCGTATAGACTGCAGCGTATTTGTGAAGTCAGATGTATACCTGCAGTGAGAAATGGAGCAGAGAGAAGCACCAGAGCAAGAGAGCTGGCTGGAGAACAGCACAGTGGCACATTCTCTGACCTGCTCAGTCAGTCCTCTACAAGGGCCATGTAAGAACAGAAACACTAAAAGGAGTAAGAAGG
Source organism: Lophotriccus pileatus (assembly GCA_035583135.1). Lineage (NCBI taxonomy): Eukaryota > Metazoa > Chordata > Aves > Passeriformes > Tyrannidae > Lophotriccus > Lophotriccus pileatus. The sequence continues at coordinate 15,698,603 of JAWWES010000035.1, read as the reverse complement.
GACACTGTGGTTCCAGTCCAAACAGGAGGATGTGAAGAACTGATCAGCCACAGCCCACTTGAGCCTACACCACAATAGGAGCAACAGATACTGGGAGGCTGCCTTAATTTCCTACATGTGGATTACCAGCTCTCCTCTCCTGTGAGAGAGTAAGAGATTTTTGTTACCATTACACTGACCATATCTCCCAGGAAAGACCAGGAAAAGTTTATGAGGCTCCTGCTACTCCAACATCACTTGGCCCTCACTCCAGGAACATGGTGACAACAATCTCATGAATTTGTTTTCTCAGCTACTCCCCAGATGAGAACATGGATAAAAAGGAGAACATTTTGTTTTCTACACACCCCCCTTTTCTTTTTTAATAGTGCCCACAAGCTGGAGGCATGCACATTGCTCTGTAATTGCCTATAAAGAAGGTGAGATCACAGACTTGTGCTTTCCTCTTCCCCCTTCCCACAGGGCAGTAATACCCAATTCATACCTTGTGAGCAACCCTCTCAGTATTATGAAGGAATAAGGAGTTAATCAGTATGGGAATGTGAAAGTGATACTTAAGGACAAGAATTTACAGTGAACCTCCCTCCCTGGGATATCTCACACTTACAGGCAGATCCTGAATGAGAGGTCTCTTGTCCCATTGAGTGTGTATTCAGAGAAGCACAGATTCACTAAGGTTGGAAAAGACCTCCAAGATCATTGAGTCCAACCTCTGGACCTGTTTCCCCAGAGAAATCTACTCTGATCTATTTTCATCACCCCATATCTTATTCTGTTTTGAGAAACAATTTCTCCTCCAGAAGTATTTATTAAAAATGAAAACTCAGCCCAAACAGAATAGAATACAGCTGAGAAGCCTTTACTTTAGCCATAAAAAGCTTCCATTTCCCCCTAGGAAACAGCCCCTGCCCAACTGGAGCGAGAAGGATAGCGATGATTCATGGTGCAGTGAGAGACACCTTCTGCTCTCAGCCATTTTCCATGACCTACAAAGCCCTTGGCCACAAACTGCACACTCACTGCTCCCTCAGGATAAATGCAGCAGTACCTCAAAGCCCTTACTTTGCAAACAGGGCCTTGAGGGCCTTCAGGAGCCCACACACTCCCAGCCCGTCCGTCAGCTTGACGCAGTTGTCGATGGCTCCAGAGGCCAGGATGAAGAGTTTGTTCACTGAGTGGTTCAGCTCCTGGACACAGTCAATTACTTCCCAATGCTCCTAAAAAACAACAACAACAAAGCTGAGCCTGACCCTTCTTGCAGGCATTAGAGCAAAGACACCTTGTGTAACACAGCGTTCTCTGGCATCCTCCAGTCTTGTGAAACTCCTAAGGCAGAACCCTGCCAGTGCTTCCACCCTCCTGCACATGGGCTGGCACAGCTGCTGGGCTGCCAAACCAGGTCTTCAGGAAAAAACAGTTCTGCCAACAACAGAAAAGGACTTCCCTTCTCCAGGCCCTGTTCTTAATAAATTCACTCAAACCTGAAGCAGGCTCTTGGTTGAGTGTTATTCTGGTGAAGGCAGATCTGTTACTGCTGCAGGAGAGGAAAGGAGCTGACCTGACAGTGCTGCTGAAATTATCTTTATTTCTTAAACAAATCTACTTAGCAGTAAAAAATATACTGCAAGGAGGAAATATTACCAAAAATGAGAGGAGGAAAGACAGCAGCACCCATGACAAAGACCCCTGCATTTAGTGGAAGCTTTAGCCTCTCCCTGTGCAGCTGAGCAAAGGCTGGTACGTTACCAAGGGCACTGCACTCATCTGGATGAGGAGGTTCTCTTCTTCCAAGTCTCCATACTCAAGTTGGTAGGGCTTGTATGGACCATACACTGCTTCCACCAGCTCCATCACTTTCACCAGGTTCTGCTCCTCTGCAAAGAACCAGACAGAGTTTAGTCTACGAAGAGATGAACGTGCCACTAAAAAACTCATTTCAAGCTACCTGCAGCAGTTCTTCCATCAGAGCACGCTGTCTGCACAGGCTTGGAATGCTGCCCAACAGCTTCAAGCTCAACTACACAGATTGGTTTTTTATTTTTTAAAAAACAAGATTATTATCTCTACCTGCTTCCTAAAACCAAGATGTTCTACCTCAACAAGTGCCTCAAGAAAATTATCACTCATTGCTCCAAAACAGCCTGGGTGACAAAAATCTATCACACATTCCAACCTCCAGCAGAAGAATTGAAATGGTTGGAGAAGTGAAACACGCTGCTCTCACAGCATCAAACAGGGGTGATCCTCATCTCACAGAAAGCCTGCTTCACACTTAAAATAACTGGCACTAATTCAACTCCCTCAGCACTATTGCTACAGCATCCATCAGCCACAAACTCAGCACCTCAGTACATGCTTGAGCAAACACAAACACAAACCAGGGCTGAATGACTGTTTCTGCATCAGAACTGGACACCAGCTGTTCTCATAAAGCTTTGCCAAACTCAAACCAGCAGATATCAGAGAAGACTTTTACACCCTAAAGACAGGAAAGCAACGGAGTAGGCTGTCCAAAGCCAGTGCTGTCTCCGTGCTTGGATATTTTCAAGACCAGACTGACAATATCCCCCAGTCTGACTTCACAGCAGGTCCTGCTTGGAGCAGGGGATTGGGCAAGATCATCTCCCAAGTTGCCTTCCAACCTGAATTACCCTGTGAATCATGGCTGAACTCTCCCCTCACACACACTCAGGAACTGGTTTGACTCTGCTCAGCTGAGTCACCTGGCCTATCCATTCTTGAGATATTTCTCTTCCCAAACATCTTACCCCAGAGCAAAAGAGATGGAAATAAAGGCTTTGGGCTTTTATTTTTTAAACACACTCAGAAAGCAGTTCAGCAACTGTCTTCCTATTCCAGCATCTCATAGAATCTGGCACCATTTTTCCAGACCCTTTTTAATAATTTCCATAGCGACCCACAAATTAAGCTAGAAAATGGCTGATGAGTACACAACAACACAGACAACAAACACGGTGCCAGTTACACTCCCTGACATTGCCCAGCAATCATAATTTACAGGATCAAGTAAGAATCTGGGTTTAAACAGCTCAAGACAATGTTATGAGGAACCAAACACAGGAAGCACAGCATTAGGAATGCTCCATTAGCTTTAATTTTGGATTTTCCCATAGCCAGCCTTTGAAGGGGCCCCACCAGATTCATAAAGGACTATAAATATCCAACAGGTCAAGTCAGGCATAAACCTGTGCAAACACAGCTCCTCAGTGCTGTGTGGTTTGCGGGGATTACTCAGCAAGTCACGACCAAAATGGGATGACAAACACCCCAGGGAGAGGAGAACCCAGGGCAGATCTGGAATCCAACACCGAGGATGCTGCTGGGAACAAACTACCAACAAAAAGCCTACAAAGTCAAATACAAGCATCCAATGGATGCAGCCCTCAAGCAAGTTTTCTCTTGTTTAGTGAGGTGTGACAATTCCAGGAAACTCCTCAACTTTTCTGCTTTGTGATCTCTCACAATGGGTCTCGCTGCCTCCCTGGAGACATTTCCTCATCTGTGAGACATAAGAAACAGTAAAGCTCATAAAAGGAGAAGTGCTAAATACTATTTACCCTGCAGAGCCAGCCAGGACAGGGCTGCTTCAGTGTTGTGTCAACAGCTTCAGTGTAAGATACACACACAAAGGTGCAACTGCTGCCCAACTGGGCAGTGCTGTAGAAGAGATAATTCCTCCCTGCACCTAAAACTAAACAAAATCCCACAAAGGGACAGAATAGAATGACAGAAGTCAGTGCCAGAGCCTTACTCAGGTTTGGCAGCATGGCTACCTCCAGCCCCTTGGCGAAGTGGACGGTGGCATCGTGCAGCTCCAGCAGCTGGTTCAGCTTGGTGTCCTGGCCTGTCCTCTCCAAGGCAGTGCTGAGGCACACAGGGATGGAAGGCACCAGCGCTCCCAGAGTTTGGATCAACAGAACAGTCACAATTTCGTGGGGGTTCTTGAAAACCTGCGGAGGCAGTAAAGCTACTGGTAAAAGCACATCACCTGAGGGGAGCACACAGCAGAGAGAGGAGCAGACAGCTTCCCAACCTGAGAAACCTCCCAGGGGGGAAAAAAAACCAAAAGAGGTCTGCTAAGGCTACAGGAGCCCACTGACACAGCACACAGGGCAGACTGATGACAAAAGACTAGGACAAGACCTGTGTACCACTGTGCTTTGAGCACAGCCACCAAGAAACTAGGAAATAGGCACAGGTCAAAAACTGAATTCAGCAGAACACAGGCACTACAGTGATTCAAAAACCACCTGGCAGAAAAAGGTATTTGAAACAGAGCACTCAGTTTACACAGGTGTGTTGGGAACAAACATGTATCAATAATATATGAAAAAACAGTACTGTATCATGAGCCAAATTACCGATCAAATGGGCAGAAGTCAGTATTGGGAAGGCTAGAAAGCCTTAATCAGCTGAGAATCAGCCACTCCACTGGCATAAAGTGTGTTACAGCCTTTTATTATGAGTTTTTCATCAGCTATCCTGCTCATTTGCTCTGAAAGCTGAGATCATCATCAAAAAGGTCCAAGAGTTTTTCAGAAAGCAGAAGCAAAACAGGAGACTGAGTGACACAAACTCTGCCCCCTGCATGCCATTTCTCACAATCCCCAGTTCAAAAAGTATCTGCTAAAATGTAACCTGACATCTGACCTGTAAGTCACATTGAATCATTAAGCAGAAAAAACACATTTCAAGGAAACACTGAGCTCCTCTGCAGCACAGGCCTCACACTGACACCAGCTTCGTGAAACGAAGATAAGCATCTCTTACCCTTCATGGATGAAAAACTCTCACAGGCTCAGCAATGTGAACTCATTTCTTCATCTCACTAAAGGATGGTAACTTTTTTTGATCCTACATTATTCTTGTCAGGAAAAACAAGCACACAGACTCCAAGGGGTGACAGCAGAAGCCATCAGATATCTTACAGGGAGCAACATGTATCAGTTCAACACAACCTCGAGGGCTTCCTCCAGGCCAAGTGATAAAGCAACCCAGGCATTTCAAATGTCTTGCAACAGAACACATTTGCAACACCAACAAATTAGGTTTAACTTAAGACACAGATGAAAGCGATAGAGCAGCTTTAATGTCAATAACACAGCAACCTTGCTCTGGTGGAACACCAGACTCAAATCCTGTCTGAAAGTGGGTTGTCCCCCTGCGCACTGATAACGCCCAGAGCGGTACTCAGAGTGGAGTGAGCAGTTATTTGGAGCTTTGTGAGAATCCCCAGTGTGCTCAGCCCTGCCCTCTCCCACCCCTGCCCCCACAGCAGCCTGTCCCTGCACCTGAGCTGCCCACTGGAGCTGGCAGTGCCAGGTCCCCAGCAGGGTGTCGTACAGCTCCGTCAGCTGGCGATCCAAGCTCAGGTCGCTCTGGCAAAGCTCCTGCCACACGGCCACCAGCTGCACCTGCCAGGGAACAAGAACCAGCTGAGGGGAGAAGGGACAGGCCACAGGTCTTGCTTTTGTTACTCCAAATCCAGCACAGCACTTCTGCCAAAACGTGAGGCCCAGCCCTGCTCCTCTCTCCAGATGTCAGTGTAACGTATAATTCAGCGCCACAGAAGGAAAAGACTTTCAGCATGAAGCTTGAGGCTTTTTAGTGATTCAAAGATTTAATTAACATTGGTATTTTACTCATAAAATGAGATTGTAACTGATACCCCCACATAATAGTTGAAATACTTGGCAAGCCCCAGCCTTGAACTTAATCCTCAAAAGTCACAATCATGTGAGAAATTTGAGGCTCATGTTATGGCTACAGAACTGTCTGGAATTCCAACTTTTAATCTCACCTGAAAAGAGTTTACAGAACTCAGCAGATGGCAAGTTGCAGTAATGAAGTTACTGCTGACATAGCCACACCCACAGAAGGCAAAGCAAAACCATGTGGCACAGAGAAATCAAGCAGAACACACATACCCCGTGTCTGCTGCAGAAAGAGACACAAGGACCTGAACAGAGAATTACTCCTGAAACACGGGGAGTAACTGAAGCTGTTCAGAGCCAGTGAGAGAAGGAAACACGAAAAGGAAGAGGTGCCACCTCCCTGCCACAGGAAAGCAAGATCCATGGGGCAGCAGCTCCCTCTGCAGTCAAAGCTCAGCAAGCATTCCAACTTTTATTCCTAAAATGTTAAAACACTACCCAAACACTTACCTTGTGACATTTATAATAATAAGCAAGAAGCTGGGGCATCCGATCAACCTCAGTGAAAACTTTAACGAACGTTTTTGCCTGTTCTAAACAAAAGAAAACAAGAGGCAGTTAGGATCAGCCTCAAAGCTGAGGGTGAGACATCAGTCTGAGCAAGAATTCTTCTCCTAAGGGAGCATTCCTGACAAAGGTTTGCCTTCACCTGTCTTAAAACAGCCCCCTGTGCCTTAGACTGCCCCATGGCACACTGAGCTCCTGCACAGAGCTTGGAAATGCAGGTTCCAAAATAGTCTGGTTTGTACCCCACAGCCTCAGACCCCCCTGGGACCTCAAGGTGCACACAGCTGAGAGTCAACAACCAGGAGAAGTACTTTTCAGAAGTGCTGACAGGAGCAGAGGGAAGGAAGAGTATAAAGAACAGTCCAAAAAGACAAGTTTTCTAAGCAGAGTTTACAAAGCCCCTTTTATAAGGCAGCAAGGGGTCAGAAAGTTTCCAAATAAATTTCCTTCCCGATGACACCACCCAGCTGTAACAGAAATGCCCAGCAGCACCTTGGTAACACAGACCAGGTTTTGAAGAGGGGGCCTTCTGCTTACCTGAGAAGCACTGCCTACCTGGAGAGCATCCTTGACATAACTAAACTACAGCAGCAGGGCAGCCCTGCCTCAGCACCTGCATCTCAGGCAGCTGCAGAACACAAAACACTCCAGGGCATTGCTCCACCAGGAAAGCACCAGGAGCCTCCCTACCCAAACGCCTTTGGGAAGACAGTAAGCTCCATGCTGATAGCAAATGACACCAGGCATCACTGACCTACAGACTGGGAGTTGAAAGCAGCGACAATCTGAGGGCTGGCCATGGCCTCCAGCCGGTTCTTCAGCGCCTCCAGGTGCACACACTTCTCGGAGTAGTCCGGCGTGTCCACCAGCATGGCCAGGCTGCTCTGCATGCTCGTCAGCTTGGCCGAGATCAGGGACACGTCCTGCCAGCAGCAACGGCAGCCTGTCACCAAGGTGCCCTCAGACAGCATCAGCACAGCTTCACAACGGCATTTCAAACAGCAACACCCTTGAGAGTCACTTCAAAAGCCTGCTTTTAAACGCAGTTCGCTGGAAAGCTGAAGGCACAAAGATCAAACAGAATAATTCAGTATTTACCTGTGTTTTAAGAGTCTCTTCAATGTCTGCACTTAATGTGCTCCATTTGTCTGCTTCCTGAAGTGACTCGGCAGCCAACTGCATCCTGGACTTCACTTGGTCAATCTCTACCAGGACCTGAAATAAAAACAACACAGTGTTGCCCACTGAAAAAAAAGAGGTGGCTGCCATGGATGCTTATTTCAGCAGAGTTACTTTTGTCTTGGATGTAAAAAACAATTTGTATGAAAAGATTGTGATACAAGGAGGAAGGAATGGGCAGAAAGAACGTGAGATGCAAGAGATGTAAAATCAACTTTCAAAGTCAAACAACAAAAGGTTAGTTTAGGTTAGTTTGAATTCTGTTCTTGTACTTTTAGTATCCACTTTGCCTGAAAATGCTCTGTGCCCCAGGCAGAAAGCAGTGTCCACAGCTCTGAACTGATACCTGAGCAGCTGTTCCTCAGGACATGCAGATTGCACAGGTCTGGGTCACCTCTCCACAAATTTTAAATCTGACAAGCTGCAGATAAACACTAAGTATCACAGAATCACAGAATATGCCAAGCTGGAAGGGACCCACAATGACCATCGAGTCCAATCCTGCACAGGACCATCCCCAAGAGTCACACCCTGTGCCTGAGAGAATCACCCAAACGTTTTTTGAACTCTGGCAGCCTTGGTGCTGTGACCATGGCCTGGTTGGGCCTGTTCAGTGCCCAACCACCCTCTGGGGGAAGAACTTTTTTCTAATATCTAACCCACAAGAACTGACCTGCATCGACTGTGCTGTGTCTTCTTCAAACTTCTTTATGTCTTCTTTAACGAGGATCATCTGCTCCTTCAGGAACGTTGCCTCCTGTTTCAAGACTTCCAGTTCCCGGAGGACTCTGGGCATGTTCTGGAGAGCCTGGTGGCTTGTTTCTGCAGAAACACTGAGCAGTCAGTGAGGAGTGCTGAGAGCCCTTGCAAGAATGGGGGAGTCTTTCAACAATCTTATTTAATATTCAGTACTTGAAAAAAACCAACACAAGGCAACACAGCAAACCAGCAAAAAACAAAGCTCCAGCTGTACATTTAAAATTTAAATATGTACTTTACCATGGAACCACAAAGCCCTCTGAGACCAGAGTCCAACAGTTCAGTGATGTTCCCTCAGCACTGCCAAGGCCACCACTAACCCGTGTCCCCAGGTACCAATATACAGGAGGCTTTTGGACCCCTCCAGGGATGGTGACTCCACAATTGCCCTCATAGCCTGGGCCAGAGCTGGACAAACCTTATGAGGAAGAAATTTTCCCTATTATCCCACCTAGCCCTGGCAGGGGCTGTTTGTCAGCGCTCAGCACAGATGTGCTGGTGGATAATCACGGGCCCCAGATCGGTGTAGGGATCCCTGTCTCTGACCAGGCCAGGCCCGGATCGCCAGCACCCCCTCGGGTGGCCCGCACATGTCCCCTGTCATCACCCCCTGTGCATCCCAGGAAGGTTGGGGTGCCGGACACGCCGATTTCAGGAGCACACGAGCAGGGCTGGAGCGGGGCCGCAAAACCCGCACAGGGCCCGACCCGCACCAGCAGAGCCCCCCCGCACCTTCCACGGCGTTGTTGACCTCCTGGATGAAGAGCTGCAGCTTCATCACCAGCGTGGCGGCGTGAGCGTCCACCTTGCCCGGGGCCTCCTGCTGCACGGCGCGGAACGCCGCGTTCACCCAGCCCTTCACCTCGAACTCGTCCGACAGGAACCGCGAGAAGTCCATGGCCGCGGGGGGACGGCGGGACCGGGGGGGACGGGAGGGACGGGGAGGACAACCGGGGACAGCCGGACAGGGCTCCGCCGCGCTCCGGAAGCGCTCCGCGGTCGGGGCGGTCCCGGGGCGGTCCCAGCACGGCACTGGCACCTCCGATCCCTCCTTCGGTGCCGCTCCCACCGCCCCTCCCGCTCCTGCCTCGGGAAAAACGCGCTCGGGGATGTCCCTGCACCCCCGGAACAGCCCCTGCTCCAGGCACGCTGGCACGAGGGCTGAGTGCTGATGTGGATTTAATTTTTGTTTTAATGAAAAAAGTAGTGGGGAAGAGGGCAAATGGGCCCAGAAAGATGCAGGAAAGGTGTGCGTGACAGAAGCATCGAGGCTCCAGAGCTCTCCAGTAGGGTCCTGTAAAGTGGGGTCAGCTACAGGGGAAGGCTGTGAGAAGATCACACTCCTCCTGCCAGGCACAAAAAGGAAGGAGATGGCAGATCCTGAGGAAAGGAGCTATTATGGAGTGTTGGCCATCGCTGCTGCCCCCAGTCCCTCCACATCCATGGCTAAGGCAACGTGGCAACATCCAAGCCAGCTGGACTTCAACTCCTGCCCCAGAGCTCTGCTTCTGGAAAGCCAGTCACCTCTCCCACCTCGCTGAAGGGCTGCACACCCTGTGTGAACACCAGTTTGTACCTCAGTCGAATGGGACCCTGGGAGAGAAGGGAAAGAGAGGGGCACATCATGATTACAGATTCCTGGGCCCCCCATCAGCCTTACTGTGGTGAGTCACCTCTGAAAGGGGAGACTGACACCAGCCATGTGCAAGCTCTGCACACGATAAGAAATCGATCTTCCTAAGATAGACAAGGAACAACTGGGAGACCTGTGCAAGCCACCCAAAGGCATGGTGGTAATCCAGCCCTAGCCAGCCTTTTCAGAAACACAGGGTTCTTTACACCAATCTTGGGTCTCATCGTTCTTCACCAGTGCAAGAGATCTGCCACTCATCAGCTGTGCCTTGGGTGGCCTCGTGTTCCACCAGCTGCCAACACCGGCACACTGTGTGCCTGGAGCCATCTCTGCAGGAGGTGGGGCAGAGCTGTGCGGGCTCCTGCAGTGACTGACCACCAGGCTTTCAGATTATAGCTCTGGAAAGCTGTTCCAGCAGGAAAAATGTCTTCCCAGCATAGTACAGACAGCTCTGTCCCTCCCCTGGGTCTTCTCATTATAAAGACTCTCCCCATCTTTTATGCAAACATCCCACCCACCCCAGTGACATTCCCAGAGCTCCACCAGCAGCACCTTGTGTGGGTTGGTGAGCAGCAGCACCTGAGACACCACCATGGGAGGAAGGAGGGGACTGAAGGCTGGCAGCTCAGAACCAGAGGCTGGCTGTAACTTTATTTTCATGGTCTGAAAGAGGAAACAAAAGGAACACTTTTTAGTCCACACTGGAAAAGGTTACTGAGTGTTACTGAGCCACAGAGCTGGTTAAAGACACGTCAGCCAGACTTTGTCACTCAATCAAAAGCACAGCCTGCATCTAAGGGCAGATATTCCTAAACAGCCAATTCTCTGCTGCACATTCCCAGGCAGCACAGAGGAAGCTGAAGCAGCAGGTCTGGAGCCCTGTCTGGCTGTAGCAAGGCCCTGGATACACAGTGAAACAGGCACCAGTACCACAGGTACCACCGTGCAGGAGGTTCTCTGTGCAGAGAGAGGAGCCACGCAATTTCTTGTGAGGAAGGTAAATACCAAGCAAGAAGTGGTGAACCTTCTCCTCAGGACATTTCTGAGCATCTCTGCTGCTCATAACAGACTTCTCACCTTTGGGACTGCAGCCTGGAATGCTATGTCCTTAATGGGGTGAGCTGAGGTGCTCAGCATGGACAGGACCATCACCAGCACATCTGGCCGGCCAGGAGCTGGGTCCCTGGAAAAGTGGAGCATGGCCTTGAAACCATTCCTGTCGTACACAGTGAGTGGAGAGATGCTGCCTGCCAGAGACAAAAGGAGAATCAGAATCAAAGCTGGCACTCCCCTCCCGTCCAAGGGCGGAACAGGAAGGATGGGATATGGAACAGCAAAAAGAAATCACAGAAACAAACTTTTACTTCCTCCATCACACTCACAGACCAAGAACACACAGCACCTGCCCCTGATTTACTTTTGCCTCTAAGGCCAAGACAGGATCTGAATGTCTACACTGGGGATTTAGCAGCAGATTTCATTTGTCAGTGAGAGATGTCAGGTGTGGATACAACAGAGATGTGATGGGCAAAGCAAAGTGCTTTTCTTTGGCACACAAAAGACTTGTCCCCTTAGCACCACTGCCTGGCAAATCCACACCTGACTATCACCATCCAGCCCTTCCAAAATCTGCTAAACCTTTCACTTGAGACTGGAGGCAGAAGACAGCCAGGTCAGGATGCCTTTGCACCTCTTGTCCTCTTCCAGCAGCAGGAAGGGCCAAGGCTCTGCAGCCCTGTTAGCAGGACAGGCCCTGTGCTGACACTCTGGGAAGGGGCTGCAGGGCTGGGCCACACAGTGTGACACTGAAAAGCAGAGGTGGAAGGAACAGCTCTGCTTTAGGAAGTGGGACAAGTCCCACTCCCAGGTGTCTTTAGGTCCCTGTGGAAGAACTGCTTGAAGCTTGACTGAAGCTGTGAAGGCCAGAGGGTTTAGAAGCAAAGATCAGCCAGGACAGGAAACTCTCGACTAATGAGTAGGGAGGACAAGGACATTTCCATGTTATGATCCCTAGCACCTGCTCAAATTCTTGGATACATTAAGCCCTTCACAGAACAGTCATTACTTGTCTCCTGCCAACCCACACAGCACGAAGGTATGTTCAGGGAGAAATGGCTGCTTCCCTGCAAAACCATGGAAGGGCTCTAGCAAGTCTCTAGTAAGCAGAGCTGGCACACAGAATGATTGCACTTACTTGGTGTAATTGAAATCAAGGGGACAAAAAGGTTTTCTAGAGAAGCATCACAGGGAGCTGGATGCAAAGAGGCAGCAGGCTTCAGCTCACAGCCTGGACTGGGGAATGGAGGCTCTGCCACTGAGCTATTTGGGACATCTGCAAAGGGCAACTTCATTGGTGATAAATCCCTGGAAAGAAAAGCATGTAGAAAGCTTGTATTAACTGGGGAGACTAAATGACATATACTATCTTCTGCTGTGTCTGTCTGACCCCAATCCCTCATCCCCTTTAGGTATAAAGAAACTACAAACTTACACTGAGTTCTTGAGAAATTCAAAAATTCTCTCTATTTAATATGGAAGATGTTGCTGTTTCAAAATTCATTAGGGCAGATTTTGGTTCTGTTATTATAGTGAAATTTAGTTTTAGGGCTTTGTAAGTCTGCTCTCCCTGTGCAGAGCTTCCCTGGAACCCTCAGCAGGGAGATTAAAGTAAATTCCAGATCAAAGACATTGCAAGAAGCTAGGAATCTCCAGTAAAATTTCTTGTATTATGGCAGACTGGATAAGCACATTGTAACATCCCCTGCTCTGGAGATCTGTGCATGATTAACTTGGTTTGTGAACTGTTCCAAGCTTCCACTGAATGCCTGGAAATGACTTTGTCACAGTCTGGAGAAAGCTGAGGAAAGTACTTTCTGAGTGACATGTTATTATAAAAAGACCTGACTGTAAGATTTTTGTTCCTTTAGCTCAACATCACCTTGTTCCCAGGCAATTTGTCTCCCCAGATTTCTGACCCGTGGAAGGCCTTGGTGTGCAATCACACAAAGTGCAATTAATAGGTGCACAACTGCAGGAAAGAGCCAATGTGTGGATACATCACTTGCCATCACTAACCAGGGGTAGGTGAAAGGTTTTCCTAGACCTCCCTGCTGTAAAACAGTATTCCTGCGCCCCAAAATCTGACTGTATTATGCAGAGTTTGCTTACAAAGAGAATATTTTGGTCCCGGATGGCGGAGAGAGCTCTTCATTCAGCTGGAATTCACTCTTCCCTGCACAGCTGCCTTCCCAGCTCTCCTGTGGTCCCAGGGTTTGAACAGCACTTAGAGCTTCACTATATTCATTGCATACAGTAGGCTAGAAAATAAGGCACTCCATGTTCATGCTATAGAATATCAGCAAAAAAGACCCTGTTCCATTGAAAAGAACCTTGTTTTTAATACCACTACTTAAAATAGAAATAAATATGAGTAACTTGGTTGCAAACTGCAACTGCAAGATTCATTGAGAGCAGGAGGATTCCAGTTTCCCTTCATAATAAAGTAATGTAAAAAAGGCTGCCAGAGAAAGCCGGACCAGGAATCATCCCTGATTTTTGTCCTTTATACCTTACAGACTGTTAAGTACCTGAGCATCACTCACCTCTGCTAAGCCAAAACTGGGTGGTGGTTTCTGTACAACAGGGGAATTGTTGAGACCTAAGAAAGATGCCAAAATGCCACAGATAGTTTACAGAATACACGGTTTTCCACAGGTTCTTCCTTTGCTGTGTAACAGTGGTTTGGCTACAGTCTAACACCACTAAACACACTGTATTCCTGAAAGCACACCACTGAAAGGCTCTGCTTTCCCTTGGGACTGACATTAAAGTCAAGGCTCTCCTCTCTTAATTAACCACCACGAACCCCAGTAACAAGGGTAGCACTGAACTGGACCGCAGACCTAAGGACTGGAAGTCCTCCTCGAGCAGGCAGGTGGAGGTTGTGCTGCCGTGGCGGGAGGCCGAGGGTGTGTCTGCAGAGGGGTCTGTGGCAGTCTGGGCTGTGGCCTCCAGCTCCGAGAAGTCCATCAGGGTGTAGCTCTTCGTGCGCCGGGGGGCTGGGCGGGGGAGAGAGCGAGAGCCAGAGAGATTTCCTGCACATTTATCCCCTTCCCAACCCCTCCCCGCTGGCACACGGGGGGCAGAGCTGCGGATTCTCTCACCTGGCACGCGGGCAGGGCTGGAGGACGAAGCCCCTCCATCGCCGTTCTCCTGGCAGGACACGGCCTGCCTGCACCGCCCCAGCGCCCGCGTCAGCGCGTCCGTGGCCTGCAGGATCTCACCTGGGGATGGAGGGGAGAAACAGAATACTGACCCGCTCCTGGGAAGGGCAGGGCAGTTCCACAGCACTCTCCAAACTGCCCGTGAGGAAGGGACACTGCACCTGAGGGCCTGCCCGGAGCAAAGGCTGGTGGAGCAGCCTGTCCTCAGCTCCTCAGTTGTCTTTCATTCCATTTTGCACACACTGCTGCTGATTTCAGACCTCTCTGTCATTTAGCAAGATCACTATGAAATCTGATCCCATCTCTAAAGTACTTCCAGTTCCTGCCATTTCTTCTGCACTTTTCCCAGTGTACTGCAGACTATAACCCAGCACTCCCCAGATGAAGTGCCCTGGCATCCATGGATGTGAAAGGAAGGTGTGAGGAACAGCTGAGCTCTTGTGGTTGCTTGTTCAGCAATCACTACCTCAGTCAGGTTTTCAAAGCATATGGACAAGACTGTAAATGCCATCCTCTGGGAAGGGCTAAGTTTCACAACTGTGGAATTCAAAGATTCTGCTCTTATGACTCTCCTCACTATTATACTTAAAAATTTAAAACATATTCTCCCTTCTGTGTTTATAGACAGGAAAAACTTCAATCTCTGGAGAGAAAAGGCCTCAAAAGCCTTCAGTTCTCTGAACATCAGAACTCCAAAAACTCTGGAAATCACCTCAGCTGCAAGAAATGGATTCACTGTTTAACTTTGGGCTTCAACTGAGAGCAGCTTCCTCCTAGAGGAGCAGCAGTGCCATTCCCCTGGGTATGGAGAAAGTGGAGAGCTTTGCCTGTATCTTTGGGTACCAAGTGCCCAAGCACTGCCCTCCCAGAGGAAAGGCACACCCCTGTCACAGCAAAGGTGACAAACTGAGCAGCAAAGAAATGCAAGGGCAGTGCTGGCTCTTACCTAGCCCCTCATCGTCAGCCACCGCCTCGCTGGCCAGGCGGAAGAGCAGCGGCCGGAGCTTCTCACAGCGCTGGAACAGAGCCTGGGGGAGAAATGTTTGGTGTCATTGCTCAGGAGATCCCCGGCACACTCACCCTTGTATCTCCATGATCACCTGTAAGTGATGCTCCCTCTGGAAGAGGGAGGAAGAAGAGCAGTTATGCAGAAAAAAGGACATTTTTACCTGCAGGGTCTCGTGGTCAGCAGAGGATAGTTCTTGTCTCCTGTGGTTCTCCAGTAACTCCTCCATATGTTTGACATTCTCAGAAACCTCGCTGATGGCGCTCACTCGTCGGGACACCTGAGCTGACTTCTCTTGTTCCTGTGATGAAAAATGAAATACAGGTCCATGATGATTTGGCTGATACAGCCAGTGCTTGGCTGGGACACTCTGGGTCACACCTGGGGAGTTCCTTCCTGTAAATACCTTACTGCAGGTAGAGGAGACACAGAGCAGGACAGGTGAGAACGTGCCCCCAGCTGCATCCCACCTCCGTGCCAAGGGCAGAGAGAGGATCCCCCTGCCCCACTCAGAGCTCCCTGGCCCTGTGCTGCTCCACACAGAATCCATCTCACCACAGGCATGAGTGAGACTCCAGAACTCGAGCTGGGAGTTGGTGGTTTCTGCCACACAGGACAACATGCTCAAAATGACCAGAGGGATCTGTTAAACCAAACCTCCTACATAAGCAGAGAAGAGGGATGCTGTTTCAGATGGAACACGAAAATGGACAGGCTGGACATGCACACACACACTGTGTGCAGAAAAGAAGCAGTTCTGTGCAGATGTGGCTGTTTTCCACCCAGGAACTGAGTTCATTTTGGAAACTTCCTACCACTGCTGCAGTCCTACTGCTAGGATCCCACTGATGGGGAAGTGTCCCACCACCCAGGCTCCTGGGCACAGACATTCACACCTTCCCCCTCCTGACAGTGGCACATTTTGGCAAAACAAAGCAAAATGGTCCTACACTGTAAATTCAGAACAATGAAGACTGAAAATGGCCCCTCCTCTGGGGCTGTATTCTGATCCAGTACAGAGGGTCTCCTGTGAAAAACTGAATGACATCCCCTCCCACCCTTCCCAGGAGCTCCCACCTCTCTAACCACACTCTGGATCAGGTGGTTGGCTGCCTGCAGGTCCTCGGGGTGGCTGCTCTTCAGGAGCCTGGCCAGGAGCTGTCGGGGCAGAGATGGGACAGCAGTGAGCTGCAGCCTCTGGGCACTGTGCTACAGGCACATATCACACACGAGACATTCCAGTTCCTGTAACCCTGGAAACTTGGGGGCTCCTGTCCCATGATCTAATTCAGGTTATAGTGCTGCCTGCACAGAGTTTGGCTGTTGAGATTAGGAATTCTCTGGCTCTGCAGAATTTCTGTAAGACCCAGAGAAGCCCTTCCTTGGGAAGGTTTCATAGAAACTGATTTCTGTAAGGAAGTTTCACTTTTTACCAAGCACACATTTCTGACAAAGCCTCACAGCGTTCTCTAGCTGTTGTACCACAGGAAGGATCAACATTATCCTGAGGCAGTTTCTTTGAAACAGCATAAGCTCCCAAAATGTTACTAAGCCTCCTCCCTCATTAGTACAAATCAGAGGGTGCATCAGGGAAACTCTAAGGTTTACCTTGGATTTCTCTTCATCTGTGTCAAAAATAGAATTCTGAGGTCTCGGAGAAGGGGGGGGTAAAATTTTGTCTTCTGGTAATTTGGGATCTTCTTTAACAATCCCTGTAACAGGTAACAGTAGCTGTTCAGTGCTGTCTGAGCTTCTGAAACCCTGATGCTCAACAGTGTGGGAGGTTTTGCATGGGGTTTCTGGATTACCACTGAGGACTATTAAATATAATGGAATGGATAAAAAACCCAGCTCAGGAACCCTCTGAACTCATCTATTATAATCCTGGGAGAATATTCCAGGGGCAAAGATCACTCTGAGTTTGCCCTGTACCTTTTCCCTGCACACAGTGTGAGCGCTGTGTGAACAGAGGCCTCCAGGCCAGCCTGAGCTGTGACTCAGGGAGGCTGTTCTTTGGTAAATCCTTTTAAACAGTTCCATGCATCCTTCAGTACCCAACCAGCCTGGGAAGTGTGACCTTTGTCTCTTTTCCTTGCACACAGCAAGTTATGAAAAAGCTGAGTCACAAATTGAAGGGGACAGATATCTGTGGGGGGAAACCACGTGGCTTGGGAGGCTAAAAAGGAAACTGAAATAACAGAACTGAACCTTGTTTCTTCAGCATCTGATAAGCATCCCGGATTTTGACTTCCTGAGGAAACCAGACTGTCCAACTGAATATTACTTCTGTGATCCTCATCTTGACTTTTTCTGAAGACCAAGTTCCATAGTACTGAAAATAAAATGGTAAAGAAAGATAAAATTTTAAGGTCAAACCCAAAGCATTGGTGCCAGATCTGGCCGAAGGATCTGGCCCTGAGGGGTTTGTGTCCAGAGACCAAGGAGAAAATACAATCATAAGAGTTTATTCACAGTGCTGTCAATGGTGTTTTGGGGTTTAGGGAACAGTGCACCCAGCTGTGGCTGTGAACAAAAGGAACGCTATTAAGTGTATGATAATTACATACATATTGTATGACAATCAAAATTAAACCACTTCAAATTTTTCTGATTAGTTATTGAATCCAAAACCCAAGGGAGGTTGTTTTATTTTAGTGAAAACAGAGCTGTGCTTAACTCTAACCACTTCCCTGAACTGCTGCAGTGCAATCGCACTATCGGCCCCAGCCAGCCCCGGGCACAGAGAACTGAACAGAACCAGAAACAAAATTACTGTCTTTTATCAGCATCTGGATGTTTTCTCCAGTTTCTCTTAGTATTGCCTATGAGCACTCCCTGTAACATATCATAAAAACACAAACCTACCCAGGATCAGGCATTTCAAACTCGTGTGAGGGTACCTGCCCTGCCAGAAGAGCAAACAGAACTGTTTGCAGTGACGTATGCTTTAAACTGTGGTTTCACTGGAATGTCATTACCAAGCCTGGAACTGAGAGAAGGGGTTCTGTTCTTTAACTGAGTGTTTCTCTGAAATCAGCTTTTTGCAGCTCTGCCCCCGGGCTGACGCAATGGAAAACGAAACACGTGCCAGTGGCAAATGTGTGCAGGACCCACCGACACGGGCAAGTGGGGACTGCAACACCAAGAGGGTATTTCAGGCAGTCCCAGGCCTGTCCTGATGTAGAGGAACAGGGTGAGAAGATCCCACAGCCTCTGATAAAGGGAAAAGCCTGAAAGGCCCTGTAACCACCACCACCTACCTTTGGGGAAAGCACTTTAATCAGCTCGTTCAGAAACCTGAATTTTGCTATTTCACTGTGAAATCTGTCACCACAGTTGTTCACACAGGTCTCCAGCACCTGCAGAAAACAAAATGTTACCAACAGGAACTGTACAAACCAGGCTTGGGGAGCTTTTAAAAGCTTTGCCACCATAATCCTAAATCTAAGAATTTACTGGCACTGCATTCACAAATACAAGACACTGAGAAAATTGTGCAGCAAGGACACGTATTTTTCCTTCACCAACTTTCTATAGCACCATGTTTAAGATTGTCTGCTCTGTTCTACCTATCACTAACAACTTCCAGGCCACTGCCCTGTGGTGGGACACAAGTCACGCAGACAGAGCTGCACACTGCTGAAACACCTCAGCTGAGTGAAGCGGGGGGGAACAACAGCAGCAAATCCCTCTGCTCTGCCCTGGTTTCTGTATTCCTTGTGCAAGGGAAAGTTAAAAGGGAAAGACATCCAAGAAAAACAGAAAGGGAGAGACTTCTAAGAGAAGAGAGAGCTGTACTGTCTGCTTGCTGTTCTACCCACCAAACTGTTCCCAAGTGTGGATGGAAGTACTTACTGTGAGTGCATGGAGAGCTTCCCTCTCCTGAGGGGACTGGATTTTATGTGCCATCAGCCTCAGCGCAAGCAGTGGGCTGGGGAGGAGCAGAAGGAGGTCAGACCACAGAGTTCCCAGGAAAAAGAAATGCTGCTGGTTTTGCTCTGCAGAGAAGAGCAACTGCTGGATTCACAACGGGAGAGACACCCTTCCTCGGGCACGGAACCACTTTGATGACAGCCCAGCCCGCCTGTGCCAGCTCTGGGCACGACACAGGTGCCATTCTGTGAGCTCTGGGCACGACACAGGTGCCATTCTGTGAGCTCTGGGCACGACACAGGTGCCATTCTGTGAGCTCTGAGCTGTCTGCTCCAAGCACGGACAGGACCACTAAGCTTTCTCAGGTCATTTGCCTAATTAGACCCGGCTACTTCCCACAGAGCCCAGACTATCAGCTGGAAGGTGGGGAAGTCCCAGCAGAGATCACCCACCCCTCAGGAAGGAAGAGCTCCCTCAGGGCTCCCATGCAGAACCCCACATCAGGAATCCTTGGCCAGGCTCCAGAGGGGCTTCTGAGGGCAAGGCCAGCAGAACATGATGCCCGGTGTTGTGATGTTTGAGCCCATTCCCAGGCATCACCCCCCACCAAACACACTGGCATACACCTCTTTCCAACTCATTTCCACTCCTGGGAGCAGCAGAGCCCACTGAGCCCATTCCCAGCTCCCTCTCCAGCTCCCCACACTGCAGCCCCAGGCCCCTTTCTCCCCCAGCTGCGAGGGAAGCTCAGAGCCCGAGCAAACACACAGAGCTGTGCCTCTGCCTTACCCCTCTGTGTCGGCGTTCACCTGGTCACAGAACCGCTGGATGCATTCCCAGTTCTCCTCAGGGATACTTGGGTCAGTGGCCTTGTCTTACAGAGGGAGAAAAAGAAGAGAGGAAGCAGCAGAGCCCAGGCTCAGTGTGAGCGAGTGGCTCAGGGCTGGAAGCGGCTCAGACCTCGCTGCTGCTCTGGGGCTTTTAATAACAGAAATGGGATGAGCAGGAAACAGCTGTTACTAAAATTTGCCTAAAAATACAGTCCCAAGCACCCTTTTAAAGTCAGGCACAACCTGACCACAGCAGATATTGCTTTAGCACAAGAAATTTAAAGCCCATTTCCAGGCAGCGCTCCCAGGACCGTGCAGCAAATGTTGTGCTGGAACACAGGCACCGCTTACTCTTTTGCACAGTAAATTGAGGAAAAAAAAGTCTTTTTTCGCTTTATCCACTCCCCAACCTGCTGTTCAACCCGCTCTGATGGCCAAGAAAGGACAGGAGAGTCAGTGAAGAGAGATACAGCAACAGCACCCATGAACATCACCCTGACAGGGTTCCGTGGAGATGATGGGCCCTCACACACAGAGCTGACCCGTTCCAGTGCCCGCCCAGTTTGGAAGTGGCACCAGAGCCAGTGGCCAAGGCAGCCCCGGACCCATCCCCATCCCCATCCCCATCCCCATCCCCATCCCCATCCCCATCCCCATCCCCACTCACTGAGCCACCGCTCCAGCTCCCCGGTGCCGGCCATGGGCTCCCGCTCCGCTCCGCCCCAGGAAGCAGATCCACCCGCCCTCGCTCCTTGCACACCCCTGGGGGAGGCCCACGTGAGTTTTTGTGGTGTGGAAGTATTCACTGTGGGCGTGGGCTCAGCAAAACACCCCCCAAACCCCTTCGGCAGCTCCTCCCCTCGCTGGCGTGCAGAGCATTGGTGAGAACGGAACGAAAAGTCACCACATTAATTTAATGATTAAAAGGGCATCAGACAAAAGAGGAAAAGACATTCCAATCTCCGAATCAGGGATATTTTTATCAGAACCATGCATATGACACAGTACACAGGGAGGAGAGTTCCCCTCTCCAAGCAGCTCACTTAGCTTGGCAGGACACCAGGGCAGCTAAGAAGGGAGAAGCTCAAATATATATATATATATATATTTCTATATATAAAAATACCTTCCCCACACAGTATTTCCTGGAGATCTGTGTTGTTGTAGCTGTAGGTACTGATTGTGAAGCTATCTCCAAAATGAGATTCATCTGCTGCTATCAGCAGTTACTTCCTGTCCATGTGGTCTAAATTTAAATGCTGATAAATGTCTTTTTCTCCCACCCTGGAAACCAGGCTCCCTGCACAAAGCAGGCTCCTTGCACAGGCTGACAGCAGGACGCAGCTGAATTTGGATTTGGTTTCTCTTCCAAAGTGGTTTGTGCTCAGTGCAGGTACGTACAGACCTGGAAACAGCACAGACACCTGCCTGATCTACAGTCCAGCTCATCTGATCAGAGATAATCGTGCTGAGATCAAAAGCACAGGTGGAGGACAAAGGCACACGTCCCTGTGCCATCCGAGGGCGGCCCGGCAGCGTCCCCGCTGTCCCGTCAGCTGGACAGCGCTCTGTGGATCCGGCCACGCACTTCCTTGGCTCCCAAAGTCACCATCATCTCAGCAACGCTCGGCCCGTGCTGTGAACACACAAGGAGTCACCCCACGTGGCACTCCCAGCACGTGGTTCTGTGTCATCCTGACGGAACCCACGGAGCGATTCGCTCTCGGGTTGCCGTCAGAGCAACGAGGGGGGTCATTAGCAGCTCAAACAAGGGTTTGGGGGTTCTCCTCCTGAAGGCAAATGCCAGTCCTGGTCAGATGGGCCTGGAGGATTAATGTCACAGCTGAGCCAGGATTAGGCTTTGGAGAATTTTCATGAAACTTGGGTTTGAGCTCTGTGAAAGCAGACTGCACATAAAATCCCAGTTCTGCCCCAAACCTATAACCTTGCCAATGCTCCCCATGGCTGCTCCAGAGGGTTTTCTGACTTCAGATTCATAACTAGCATAGTCATGCTCTGACACTGCTGCTGCTTCCAAATGTGCAGAACAGCTCTTACGGCCAGAGCTGCTGGTACTGGCACATGTGCTCCACATGGAACTGATGCTGGGCCCTGTGAGGTGTACCAGTACAGCACCTTGGACCCAGGGAGAACAGAGCTGGGAAGAGGGGAAAGGGAAGGGAAGAGGAAAGAGGGGAAAGGAAGGGAAAGACGAAAAAAGGTAATGAAAGGGTAAAAAAGAAAAGGGGGTAAAAAAGAAAAGGGGGGTAAAAAAGAAAAGGGGAGAGGAAAGGAGGAGGGAAAGAAACAGGGAAAGGGTCCTATTCTCAGATCTCTTGTCTGTACCTGCTGCCCGCTGAGCGCCAGGCGGAGGAGCTGCATCACGCTGCTGTACTTGGTCTCTCTGGTTTGCTTCTGGAGGTTTCTCAGGTCTTTGTTCAGCTCCTCCATGGTCAAGGCAGCTGCCTGCCCTGTCATGAGCCTTTAGAAAAGAAAGTGTCCTTACAATCTGAGGACAAGAAAACCACAGGATTCCTATCCTTCACACCATCCCAGTGCCAGGGTGCTCTCTCTGCTCGCCAGAAGCAGAGCTTACTCAAAATAGCAAGTTTAAGTCACAAAATTGTGCCAAGGACCTGGAAAACCACAGGAAAAACAGAATTCTGACTGCCTTTTAGTAATACAAATTTCAAAGATGAGGAGCCACCACTGATGCTCAGCTGAGGCAGCACCATACTTACCCTAAGACTAGTTTTCCTATTTCATCCACTTCTGCAGAAATCATTTGCAGCTGCTGTCGGGACACCGAGGGCCTGACCCACAGGTAAGAGTAATCACTCGACACCAGATTCTTCAGGAGGCTGATGTGACCCTGGGGAAAGAAAGCAAAGCTGGCAAGGCAGAGGGTTACACTGTGGGGAAAGCAAACCCATCCAGCCTGGGCTTCACACCAAGCTGGAGACCTCGCCCACACCTCACACTGCTGGAAGGAAATACATCACTGGCTGACATTGAGGCAGCTGAGCTTTCCAGCCCCAGAGCCCCTTGGAGTGAGCAGGGACACAGAGGCAGCCCAGAGGCCTGTGGCTGTCTCTGAGGTGCTGAGCCACGTGTGGCTGACTCAGAGCTGGCTGGGGAAGTGGCTGATTATGTTCATCTGCCCCTTCCCCAGGCAGTGGGAAGCCACAAGTCAGTGTCCACTGCCACCATACAACCATCACACTGGGACAGTCCTGCCCCTACAAAGACGGCTTTATCCTTCATAAGGAATCTCCCAAGTGCTACAGCAGCATCCCAGGGGCAGACTGGGAACAGCTGGGCTCAGCCACCCCTGGCCAGCACTCGGCCCCTTCACTGAGCTGCCTGCACAAACCACCACACTGGTTTCACCAGGAGCTTCCTCTGCCTCAGCAGAGGCTGCCTGGGGACTCTGCTTCTAAGCCACAGGGCAGCAGCAAAGCAGAACACCTTACAGTGCCCAGTCAGCAAAGGGGAGAGGTGAGCTGGCATGAGGGATCTGGGGGCTGGACCTCCCTGCCCCAAGCCAGCTACTCCCTGGGCTACAGGAGAAGTGCAGTTGGAGACTGTCAGCCTATTTAGACAAAGCCACAGCTGACCTGACCCAGCACTACCCACGGTTCTGCTCTGAGTGGGAAGCAGAGAGCTCTTCCAAAAGCACCCTCACAGTTCCATGATCACTTTCACAGCAGGGACATGTTGTCTCTCCATGAGGGAGCTCTCTACTGGCTCAGCAAGGTATGCATGAGCTTACAACTCTGCAAAGACCCTCAGGACATTCCCCAGGCCCATTCCCACAGGTCAGCTGTTGTATCAAGGGATTTTGGCAGCTGGCTGGCACACGAGCACTGGAGCAGGCCATGAAGCTGTGTGCAGGCTGTGCCACAGCAGAGCTCCATCAGAAACCCCACCACACCTCAGCTCCAGAATGGTGACACAGCGCTACCACTGCTCATACTTTTCTCAGCAGCAGGACTCGCTCCACATAGTCCTTTTCCAGAACCTCTGGATCCACTTGCTGATCCCCATAGACCTGCTTCACCAGCTCCTGCAGCTCCCTAACGAGCCCCTGGCGCAGCCCCTCGTTCTCGATGCGACGGGTGAGGTGAATCCTGCAACGGAGAGGAAACCTGCTTTTGGACTGCTTTGGGTTAGATTTGATCTAGTCACCCTAACCACATTTACCAGTTAAAACTGTGGAACTGTTAGAAAAACAACATTAAACCACAAACAGACTTCTTACAACGAAGCACTTAGCTCTGGTGCCCCACAGTGAACTGAAGATGAGGCCGCTCTGAGCAGCACAACATCCCATGAATGTACTTGCAGAACCTTCTGGAAGTGTTATCTCTTTTTAGATGTTATTTCGAAACTAAAGACTTTGCATCCTCCCAGCTACACCCACCCTCTCCCTAGCCTTTCACAGCGTTCCCAACACCAGTGTCCAAGCACAGGACCCAAGAGGAGGCAGAAATGGTGTGAACAAAAACTTATACTTCCTTGTAGCACAGCCCAAAAGCTGGTCCATCAAGACCACGCTTGATCACACAAACAAAACCTCCAACCACAGCTAAGTGCTAGTAATAAACTCTCACTGATGTGCTGTTCACTACATTTAAAAGCTACCGCTGATTTTTTACCTGTTGAATTCTGGGAGCATTTCAAGATCCAGGAGGGCAGAATGGGTGGTAATTCTGCCTATTTCAAACTGCGAGATCAGCTCCTCCAAAGTCCTCCCCATCTGCTTCTCTGCAACACAACCCAAAGGGAATCACACACGTCCACTCTCCCCCCGCGGGCCTCGGGGCAGGGCTGGGGCAGCAGCATCGCCGAGGAAAGGTGACACAGGACAGCCCCTTGTGCAGTGCCAGCAGCAGCAGGGACACCCCTGGCAGGCAGCAGGGAGCTGGCAGAGGGCACACACGGAACGCTGCCCCCTCCCCAGGAGCGGGCTCTGCCAGCTGCCGGTGAGGCACCGGGAAATGGGACACCCTGCTTGGCTCCGCTGCCTTCCTCAGCAGAACATCCCCCTGCCTGAGACACAGAGAAGCAACACCCAGCCAGAAGACTTCACTGCCCAAGGAAGGTTTCACTCCCAAGCAGAGCTCCCGAAACACAGGTTAATTTGTGATCCCCACACAGCAAGAGCCACAAAAGGAGACTGACTCAACTCCTCGTGGTCTGGCAGGTTAAACAAGAAGTGGGACAGATGTTAGACAGCACTATAATTATTAACCACGGCATACAAGTTTTCCCAAGAGTTCACAGACAGTTTTTCCCCCTCGAGGTGAGGGTTGTCCCAGGTGGGAACCCATTAGGCACCAGACTCAATTTAAAAGGCTGCACAGAGGCAGAGAGATTTCCACCATTGCAGCTCCTTTCACAGGAGCTCTGCAGAAGCCTGGTGGCATTTCCTTACCCCTTCCACCACTGACAAAGTTCTTAGCTATTAAAATAAAGCCAACCCGTTGCCCAAAGTCAGCACCAAGTGCCCTGGCAGGCAGGGCCCTGCGGTGTTACCTGCAAACCCCGAGCCGCAGTTGGTGACGATGTCCAGCAGTGCCTCCGGCAGGAAGCCATCCCGAACAAAGCGCTCCAGGAAGATGTCCCCTTGCCTCTTGGACAGCTTCCCACCGTCCTTGTTCAGCAGCAGCGGGAGGTGCCCAAACTGAGGGGGCTCCCAGCCAAAGGCTTTGTAGAGAAGCAGGTGCTTGGAGGTGGAGGTCAGCCACTCGGTCCCGCGCAGCACGTGCGTGATGCCCATGTAGTGGTCATCCACCACGTTTGCCAGGTGGTACGTGGGGAACCCGTCCCCCTTGAGAATCACGGGGTCCCCTTCCACCTCGGCCACCTCGTGCTTGTTCCAGCCGTAGACCAGGTCCTGGAAGGGTTCCACGCCCTTCTCCAGCCGGAAGCGGACAACGCAGTCGAGGCCCTGCGACAGCTTCTGGGCCACCTCCGTGGGCGTCAGGTGCCGACACCGGTTGTCGTACCTTTGGGAGACGAGAACGACAGTCTCAGCTCAAAACAGAACGACCCCATCAGTCATTTTTACATTCCCAAAACCCTACACCGATCCCTGAGTTTCAGCTGTAACCTGCCCAGCACGTGTCCAGCCAAACACCTCCTCTCTGGAGGGCGCTCCCCGAAGCCCCCTCTCCACGGGCAGCGACTCACAACCCCATCACTGCACGACTGTGAGTTTTTGGGCAGCGTGCAGCCCCGAGGGTCCCGGGGCAGGCTCGTACCGCGGGGTGTGCTGGCAGCGCAGGGCCTCCCTGCGGAGCAGCTCCAGGCGCCGGGGGGAGCAGAAGCAGCGGTAGGCAGCCCCGCGCTCCAGCAGCGCCGCGCTCGCGCCTCGGTACAGCTCCAGCCGCAGCGACTGCACGTACGGCCCGCGGGGGCCGCCCCGGCGCGGGCTCTCGTCGGGGGGGATACCTGCAACGGCAGCACAGCAGCCCCCACACGGGCAGGGTCACACCTGCCCTCGACACGAGTGCTGTTAATCTCTGAAAGAGAAGGGTTCAGTAAGGGAAAAATGAAAGATATTTCTAAATACCTGCCCAGTCCAACATCTCTTCTATTCCTTCTGCAGCTCCGGGCACCACCCGATTCTGATCCGTATCCTCCACTCTCAAAATAAAGGTCCCTTGGTGTTTTTTGGCAAAGATGTAATTGTACAAAGCAGTCCGAAGGCCACCCAAATGCAGAAAACCTGTAATAGCGGGGAAATCAGAGGAACTGGTCACAAAGAAGGCCCAGGGGAGAGTTCTAAACGTGAGCTGGAAGGGCAATGGATGCTGCTTGCGA
Organism: Lophotriccus pileatus; assembly: GCA_035583135.1. NCBI lineage: Eukaryota > Metazoa > Chordata > Aves > Passeriformes > Tyrannidae > Lophotriccus > Lophotriccus pileatus. Next base: position 15,672,030 of record JAWWES010000035.1, on the reverse strand, counting down.
TGGCAGTGGGTCCCGGAGGCTACCGGGGCCAGAGCTGCACCGCACAGACACAGCTCCGGGGGCCCTGGCCATGGAAAGGACTTATGGGTAACTCATCCCAGGAACGGACTCCCTGAAGTGACCTGGAAACCCCTTGTGGCCGGCCCGTCCCAGGGAACACGACCGCCAGCAGAGACCCCGCACAGCCCGGGGGAGGTGCGGACAAGGGCGGTGCGGACAAGGGAGGTGCGGACAAGGGCGAGCCCGGCAGCTCCCCGGGGAGCCCGCAGGTGCTTTCCCCACACACGCCCCTCGAGCGTCCGAATTCACGTGTTCCAACCCAAAGCGCTGCTCCCGCCGCAGCGGAGCCCGGGGGGAAGGAGGGCAGGAGCCGGGCTGGCGAGACAGCAGTTACCTGTGGGGCTGGGCCCGAACCGCACTCGCGGCCCCCGTTCATTCCCGGTCCCGGTCCCACACCCGGGCCCCGTTCCCGTTCCCGTTCCCGTTCCCGTTCCCGTTCCCGTTCCCGTTCCCGTTCCCGTTCCCGTTCCCGTTCCCGCCGCCCCGCGCAGCGCGCGCAGCGCTCGCGCCATCTCTCCGCGCGCACGTGCCCGCGCCGCCGCTTCCGCCCGCCTCAGCCAATCCGCGCGCGCGCCCCGGCAGGGGCGGGGCCTCCCTTAAAGGCGCCGCCGCCCGCCCCGCCCCGCCCCGCTCCGCCCGCGCTGGGGGAGGCTCCGGTGCCCGCGGCGCCGAGCGGGGGGCCCGCCGCCCGTCCCGCCTCCCCGCCAGGCTCCGCCACCGTCCCGGGGGCGCGGCCTGCGGGGCCCGCACCGCCCCCGCGCTGAGGGGCGGGCGGGGGCGGCTACGGCAGCCGGCGCGGCCCAGGCGCGGCGGCGGCGGCGTTTCCCGGCGTGCCCCGCGGAGATTGTACACAATCATCATGGCCGCCGCCGCTGCCGCCGCCGATGGTACGCGCGGGGCCGGCAGCCCCGGAGCGGGGATGGGGCCGGGAGCCGGCCGTGTCGGTGCGGGGCCCGGAGCCGGCGGTGCCCGGAGCTGGCGGTGCCGGCTGCCCGCGGTGCCGGGTGCCCGCGGTGCCAGTGCGGGTGCGGCGGGCCGGGCCGGGATGGGATGGGATGGGATGGGATGGGATGGGACGGGACGGGACGGGACGGGACGGGATGGGATGGGATGGGGGCGGCCCCGCGCACGCTGCGGCGGCGCTGCGGGGCTGGAGCGCGGCCGGGCCGGGCACCGTCCCTCGGGCCGGCCTCTTCCCGTGCGCTCCCCGCAGGTGCCGAGGAGCCGGGCATGGAGGCAGAGGCGCAGCAGCTGCCGCTGGGCTGCGGCGGAGGGGGCGGCTCGCCGGCGGCGGGGAGGTCTCCGGAGGGCGAGGAGGAGCGCCGGGAGCCCCTGCAGGCGTCTGTCAGCAACGGCGGCGACGCGGAGAGCGGCAGGGAGCTGGTGGAGCTGAAGGTGATCTGGAACAAGAACAAGTACGACGTGAAGTTCTGCCTGGACAGCACGGGGGCCGAGCTGAAGCAAAAGATCCACTCGCTCACAGGTGTGTTGGGGCCGCCGCCGCCTCCCCCGCGCCTCCCCCGCACCGCCGCGGGCTCCTAACGCTGTGCTTGTCTCTAGGCCTCCCTCCGGCCATGCAGAAAGTTATGTTCAAGGGACTTCTGCCAGAGGAGAAAACGTTGCGGGAAATCAAAGTAACGAACGGAGCAAAAATAATGGTTGTGGGCTCCACCATCAACGATGTGTTAGCAGTAAATACACCCAAAGAAGCTGCTCAACAGGAGGTCAAAGCTGAGGAAAACAAAAAGGAGCCACTTTGCAGACAAAAGGTTATTATTTTTGTCTTAATAATTGCTGGTGTGGGAGGGCTGGAGGATTTATGTGGTTCTTCTGCAGGCAACTCTGGGTCTTATTCCTCTTCAGAGCAGAATGGGGGTGCATTTCTTACAGCTCAGCATTGGAAGGGCTCTGGGCAGGGGAGTCCAGCAGCAAAGTGTTTAGGGACTGGGGCTTTGGTCACGGTGCCAGGCACAGCCCAACATTTTGGACAAAAAATGGCAAACAACAGAAACGTTTGCTGGTTGTTGGTACAAACACAGTCTGGATTAATTCAGTCCAAAAATCTAACTAATTTTTATTGGCATAAAAGAATTTGATCTCCAAAAACTGCTTGAAGTGAGCACCAAGAGAGCAGCTGTTGCAGCACCGAAGGGGACGTGGGTGTTGAATTCTCCTTTCATATCTCGGAGCGCAGCTCAGTAGGCTGGTTTGGTGGCGGGGCTAGTGAAGGATTTCCAGCTCAAGGTATTACCAGACTTGTACCTTTCTCAAAACAAATGTGGTTAAAATTAAGTAACTTGAATTGCAGCCTCTGTGAGACATGCTGGTGGTGTTCTGTGGTTTATCATCATTTATCATCTGAGTCTCGAGTACAAGCAGTGGTTGTGTATTTATTAGTTATTGTTGCTCTGATCCGTTCTGGTTTGGTGCTGGGCTGCACTGGCAGACGTGGAGGGTTCCTGCCATGCACTGGATGTAGCACTTGCCTGTTAAAACTGTCAAAATACCAAATGGCAGGTACCAGGTGAGAGTGGGACTCAGGAGTCCTGTGTTTTACAGACATATATTTATGTGTCTGTATATGCTAGAACAGGTGTTACCCTTGGCATTATGTTGGGGCTCTTTCCATTTTTGTGATTTCTTTAAGAGTGTCTTAGTGCTCAGTTAAGTTTGAAAACAACTGGTGTCCATGTGATGTCTCCATGCCTGTGGACAGCCCTCAGCTGTCTCTCAGTGCTGTCAGGATGTGGTCAGGGGAGCAGCTGGAGGGACGTTGCAAAGCCCTGTTGTGTTTCTGTGAATTTAATGTCTGTTTTTGTATTGTAGCAACACAGAAAAGTATTGGATAAAGGAAAACCTGATGATGTGATGCCTTCTGTCAAAGGCGTGCAGGTGCGTGAACACGGGCTTGAGACACTCAGGGTGAGAGAAGAGGCTTCCTTGTGGTTTGAGACCTTTCTCTGCTGGTTGAATTGTTTTTTGCTGTCTTAGCAGAAAGCTGGAAAGATGGATGGTCCTTATGCTTAAAACAGTGAGAGAATGTATCTTGTGTGTCCCGGTCCCTCCGCGTGACTGGCTGTGTCCCTTTGCAGGAGCGCCTGCCGACGGTGCCGCTGTCCGGCATGTACAACAAGTCAGGGGGCAAAGTCAGGCTGACCTTCAAACTCGAGCAAGACCAGCTGTGGATTGGTACAAAAGGTGAGCATGTCTCAGCCTTGGGGGTGAACAACTGGTAGTTGGGCTGTGACTGAATTGTGACCTAGAAAAGCCTCTCCTGTGACTAAACCGTGTTTGGGGAATGATGGTGGCATTGCAGTGCTTCAGAGCGAAACTTTGATTCCTCTTCTGACATGCCATTCTCCCAGGTCATTGAGTAGTACTCGATATTCCACTTCTGTTCCTGAAAAACTGGAGTTCAGTGGTGCCAGCAGATTAATGGTCCAATGTGCTATTCCTGGCTCCAAATGTAAATGATGATATTTGGCACTTTTGGCATATCAAAAGCACTCCATAAGCATGGATTTGATGCCAAGAGCACAAGAGGCTCAATGGCTTGGCCAAGACTCAGAAGGGAATCTCAGAACTGGAATTAAAACCAGGAGTGCTGGTATCTCTGGCACTCTCTGTCCTTCCAGCCAGAATTACTCGGCTGTCTTGTCCCGGTGAGGCACAACGGTGGTGCTGTGCAGAGGGGTCAGTCTGCAGTCCTGAGTGGTGCCAGGAAGAGCTGGGGCTGACGTGGGGATAACGTGCCTTGCTGAGGATGTTTGTGTCCTGGTTTGGGCTGGGATATAGTTAGTTTTCTTCCCAGTTGCTGACTTGGATTCAGGTGGGAATAATGCTGATAAGAGCTGATGTTTTGGTTGTTGCTGCACAGTGCTTACCCTCAGTCAAGGACTGTTTGGTGTCTCAGGCTCTGTCCAAGGAGCTGGGAGGGAGCAGGGCCACGACAACTGGCCAGAGGAATATCCCCCACCACAGAGCATCGTGTGCAGTGTAAACTGAGGGGAGTTGGCTGTGAGGGGCTGGTCACTGCTGAGGGACATTGGTCAGTGGGTGGGGAGCAGCTATGTTGGGCATCTCTGGTTTCTCTTGGGTTTCATTTTTTTTTATTGCTAATATTATGATCAGTAGTAGTAGTACATTTTACTTTGTTTCAATTATTAAACTGTTCTTACCTGACCCTGTGAGTTTTCTACTTTTTTCCCCAGTTCTCTTCCCCATCCCAGCAGGGCAGGGGGAGTGAGTGGCTGCATGGTCTTTAGTTGCCACCTGGGGCTAAATGGGACACTGGGATACCCCCTGCCTCCCAAGGCAGCTGTGTTCCTTCAGTTTGACCAGGACAGCCAATATATAGTGATGAGCAAGAGGAATAAAAGTGCTTGCTCACTGTCCCAGCAAAGTAGCCTAATTGGATGGTAATATTACCTCCAGCTGGTACAGTATTTCCAAAGTAAGCAGAAATCCTGGGAGTTTTTGACCTTTCCTTTGTAGGACAGACTTGACTGTGAAGATGTTTTGGCTGTAAAACCTCTCTTGGTTTCAGTTGCAGTCATTTCTCTCCTGAGCAAAGTGATGGAACGAGGCATTGGGGGGTGTTTTTTCCTCTCTAGGTTGGGCAGGCAGATGTTTCTGTTACTGATCCTGTGTTCTAAATCCATTCTTAGTATTTAGGTGATTTAATCTCTTCCTTCACCTTCCAGATGAGTTTCAAGTGTAGTGTTTCTGAGATGTTCTAGATTAGTGTTCCTTAAGCTTTGAAATTTGATTCTTCTTGTAGTCACCCATCTTTCCTGTAACCTGTTTCCCTTCTTCCCCAAATTAGCAGCAGATTGCTCTGGGGAATGGCTGTAATTGCTGGCTGGTTTCAGGAAAACCTCCTTCCTGCTCTGAGAAATCCATGGCAGAGGCTAGCATGCCTGGGCTGAAGGAAACCCACCTGGGTGTCCACACAGCTTCTGACTGGCTGGTGTTGGAAAGCTGGAGCTGGTTCTTCCCCCTGCAGCCTCCCTGGGCCTCACAGGGCGTCTGTGCAGGGGTTTGTGGGGCCAGGTTTGCCCCGTTGCTCTGGGCAGTTCTGCAGAGGCACTGAGAAGGTGGATTTTGTCTCTTGCTGGATACTCTGAGCAGCAATTGGTTTGGGGGATCCTGAACAAGGGCAAAGTGAGTTTTTACCCCATGGATGAACTCACAAGTCTAAGCAGGCTTGGTTACAGCACTGAGGCAGAGGATGTTTGTCCTTCCATCACTGAGTTTATCTCCCTACATGCCTTTTTTGGGTAGGTGCTTTTTAATTGATTACACAAATCAGTTAGGTCTATCTCAGGAACTCAGAGTTTGGTTTGTCCTTTGTAGAGTGTTTTGGGTGTTCTCTGTCTTGTATCTAAGTAGATAATTTTAGGCTGATGCTGAACACTGGAACTGAAAGGCAGGATCTTGAAATTAAGTGTTCAGAGAGAAGTGAGGACAGAGCTGACAGGAAAACTCTGCCCTGGACCATGTACTTAGTTGCTTTTGTTGGTGCCTGTGGCTGGCTGATGTTACTCTGCCATGTAACTGTAGCCTTTTTTGGTTCTTTTTCTATTTGTTTCTGTCCCTGTTTGCTCTTTTATATCTCCTTGCTGGTGTTTCTCTGAACACTGCCCCGGGGTAAAGCCAGGCCTAGGCTTTCAGAGTTAGGCCAGCCTTTCTTCACCAGCTTTCAGCCCTGCTGTTTATCTGTAGAGTTCAATATAGTCCTTGGTAGCTGGTTCTGAATATTCTCACACCCAGACTGGATTCCACAGGGAGGAGCAATTCTGCTGTTCCAAGGGGATCTGTTCCCAATGGGAACACATTAAATAAACTGGGTTTTCCCATCACTCAGTCTGGGCCCAAATCAGGAACACTGAAGTGCTTCTTGTGGTGCAGAGGGACTGTGTTTTGGGTTCTCTGGTGTTGTTGGGGTGCCAGCTGGGGGGGTGGTGCTGTGGCCACCAGGTCCTGGGCAGCAGGTACCCAAACCCACCTGAGGGGAGACTGCTGACCTGAGGGGCCTTTGGCATCAAGGGAGGTGATCCATGAGGTTGATATGAAGTGTTGCTCCCCCGCACGTCAGAAATAATACTCTGATCAATTTTAATGTAGAGAGAACAGAAAAATTACCCATGGGGTCCATTAAAAATGTGGTGAGTGAACCTATTGAAGGCCACGAGGATTATCACATGATGGTGAGTAACAGCTCTACTTTAATCATATCCATCTAATTCCTTCATGCAGAACACACCAGGGAGGCTGTAGACTGGAGCAGGTTGGAGGTGGATGGTGGTTCCAGCCTCATGGAGATGGGGATGTGGGCTGCTGTCCCAGTGTCAGTATTTTGGGTCCATATTGAGTATCTGCTGCTGTGTGGAAGTCTGGGCTGGTTTCACACAAACACGAAGTGTTTAAGTGTTATTTTGTATCTTCAGACTGTGACAGTGTTAAACCAGTAAAAATACTTACAACGTAGCTCATGATTTCTTAGTGGTATTTTTCAATACCTGGTTTGATTCCTAGTGTCTGTGGTATTTATATAAACAACAGGCCTTGCTGGAGATTAAAAGAAAAAGGGACTTGATGCTGCAGTATTTTTTCACAACTAATTTTCCGAACAACTGGCATTGGACCTAGCACAGTAACAGTTCAGAAGAGAGCTCTGCTAATGTACTGAATTTTTGTCTGTTTCTTTCAATCTGTGTTTTTTTTCAAAGTACAGTAACTAACATTTAATGTTAAAGTAAGTTTCTTTCCAGTAAGAAGTCTGTTTCCTCCTTTATGGGGAGAAAAGAAAAATGGTTTACCTTCGAATCATTGCCTGCAGGAGGGTAGTGCTGTCATCTCTGTCCAAATACTTAATTTTTGTTCACCCATGGGAGAAAAATGTCCTCTTCAGCACATGTTGCAATAAATTTATCCCACAGCAAGGGCAGAGGTTCTGGCACACCATGGTGCTCCTCTTCTGGGCATAGGAGAGAAGTTGAGAATAGGACATTATATCTAAATATAAAATCCCATGAAATGTTATGACTATGCAAACACGGTCATTGTCTTGTTTAGTTCCTGTTCTGCCTTCTCAGCTCTGTTGTCTCTTTAGAGACTCTGAGTTATGCTTCAGATTGTGTTCCAGAATAGTTTCCTCGTGTTCTTGAAACTGGCTGTGAGTTTTGGTTGCTGCTGTGATGTTGTAAAAGGGAAGAGGTCATGGTTTTATTGGTGCTGTGCAGCTTTGCTTTTCTGGAATGCTGCTTTAACTGCCCACTGAAGAGCTGCAGTGTGCACTGGGTGCTGGAGGGAGCAGCAGGTGGGGCAGTGGATGAGCTGTGCCTGTCCCTGGGGCCAGCAGTTTGTTCCCATGTGTAAATGTTGTCATTTTTAATTGCAGGCATTTCAGCTGGGCCCAACAGAAGCGTCTTACTACTGGGTCTATTGGGTCCCAACTCAGTATGTCGATGCAATCAAAGACACGGTGCTGGGGAAGTGGCAGTATTTTTGAAAGCACGCTCACCTCTGGCACAGGAAAATGACACAAAGCTTAAGGACACTGCTGGGAAAGGCCTCCAACATCCCTGGATGTGACAGTCCTGGAACTTATTGATAAAACATGCTAAACGAGGCATGGATGGAAGCCAGAGGTGATGTTCTTTCACCATTAGTTTACTTTTAACTTAAAGATTTCACCATCCCTTTTCTGCAGTCAGCTTCAACCATATTTAAAGCAAATACAATGGAAATCAATAAATCTTAATTCACAAAATATTGTGTGTAATACACTTAAATCTGCTGAGAGTTGATCTTCCAGTTTAGTTTTAAAAAGAAAATATTACGATGTATTATTGAGGATTTTTTACATGGTTTGAACGAAAACAAATATTTTCATAATCTTTCAGTTATCAGCATTAGACTTAATTTAGTTACTTGGCTGTGACTGAGAATTTCAGGAGCAGCTTTTTAAGAACAAACTGTAGCCGTGTGCAGCGTTGCTGTTGGGTGAAGCCATATCCCACCAGCCCTTCGGGGCAGCTTCCACTCTTTGGTAGCAGAACTAATTCTTTGTTTTAACCCAAAGATGCTTGTTTGGGACTTTTCCTTGCCTTTTCCCGACACTGCCATCTCTGGGTTGGTCTGTGTAGCCTGTCTGGAGCAGCTGGATTCCCTGGGGATGTTTGTGGCAGGGGACCCAGCGCTGCCCCTCTCACACCCGGGCAGGGGTTCACCTCCTGCTGCTCCAGTCTGGGAGCATCTTCTTGCATGTTGCAGTCCAGAGTCATTTTGCAGCTGCTGTGCTGACACCCGTTGGACTGGACACACCGTTGTGCTGCCTGGTGTGAGCAGGGGGACACTGACATGGATGGAAACACCGGAACACTGGCACGAGTGGGTGACACAGTGACACCGACCTCCCAAAGGGAGGGAGCCAGAGTCCTTTCTGCCCTGTTTGAGGTGGGAGGAGCGGGGAAGAGAGAAGCTCAGATGCTGTTTTGGATCCTTAATTAACTGCAAAAGTCTTTTGTGACCCGAATTTGAAAATTTGTAGTGATTTTTGAATTCATTGAATTGTACCAAATTTAGATTATCCATCGAGCAACGGATGTTTTGAGATGTAAATCACCTTCCAGCTTTTCTCCTGCTCCAGTTCACAGGAGGCTCTCATACCTCACCCTGTCTGAACTAACGTGCTGGGCTCTGTGTGTCATCCCAGCCATCCATGTGCCCTTTCTCTCAGGTGTTGTGAACAGAGCCCTCAGCCCTGGACAGGAGCACACCCACAGCAGGTGCCACAGTGCAGCCAGACTGGAGCAGCTCCCACATCCCTGCTCTGTGTTAGTGCTGGGGCACTAACATGGCACACAGCTGCTCCATGCCAGTAGCTCCAACTCATGGAGAAACAGCCTTTTAGGAACAGCTGATTTTAATATACTCCATGTGCACTTTTCCCTCTCCTTGAAAAAGCCCAATTGAAACTCAGCAGGTGCAAATTCCCAAATGAGTATTTCTTTTATTTTTATTTTACTTGGGAGACTGGGAAAAGCATTGGCTTTCTGGTAGGTGTTAAGGTCACGTATTTCCCTGTAGCCTCTTGATAGCTTTTGGGTTGTATTTTCTGTTGGAACAGCCATGCAATATGAATTTTAAAGGTGTTTCATATCCTACGTAGAAACTAGCGATGTTCTTGTTACTCTTGTAGCTTGAGGTGTTTCCTTTCTGTGTAGAAGCCAGCAGCAGTGTGTCCTGACACGAGTGGCTGGGGCAGAAGAGCCGTGTCAGCTCCCCTGGCTGTTCTGTGGCGAGGGAGGAGGGGAGCTCTGAGTTAACTGGTGACAACATTGTGGAAGAAACACAGCAGCACACGTGTCATTTTTCTGGTTGCCAGTCCTGGTGTTAAGGCTTAAATTTACAATTTGTTACCAGTGGAAAGTGTGGGCGCTGCAGAATAAAGAAAAGGGGTACCACTGGCTCCTTCTGGCACCTGAGGTCACCTTGGCACTCACCACCTTCCCGGTTGGGTGATCAGCTCCCACTTGCTCCTTGACTTGCTCGGACCTGTCTGTGCATCCGTTCATGTTCCTTTCCTGTCCTGTTCCTTCGTCCCCTTGCTCCTGGAGAGGGCAGTGCCCGAGTTCCAGCTCCTCCCCAGCTCCTGTGCGGGACGCAGCGACCGGGTGAGTAACTGTGGGGCGAGTGCCGAGGGGGGCAGTGCTGCCTCAGACAGGGCAGCCTGTCACATTCCTGCTGCTCCTTGCCCAGGGGCACAGTTCCTCTGCTCCCTGGGCCAGGTACAGCCCAGCAGCTCGAAAGAGACTGAACGCAAACCGCTCGGTTACGTACAAAGCAGTTTTAAACACAGAGAAAACGCTGTAAGCTAAGAAAATGTGATCCTGTTTAGGTGCTTCCTTTCAGGTTGGATTTGATTGGAAAAATGAAATTGTTTCATTTTTTTGTTCTATGTGCAAAGTTTGAATTAAAATATAGGAAAGTGACTTATAAAATGCTTCAGTTGGTGTTTGTTGGCTCAATATCCCAGGTTTCATGCGAGTTCTTTGAAAAGAATATTCCAGCTGTACTTAGTAGCACCGCTTTTAAGATTATTTCTCTTTGGGAATGATGTGGAGCTTTGTGTGTTCTGGCTTACACCAGTTTTTCTAAGGCAGTTACTGACATTAAGAAACACCCTCTCTTCAGTGGGATAGTGCCACAGTTGCCTCACAGCCGTTGCCAGCCTGTCTTGGCTTTGGATGTTACTCTCTGGTCACTGTGAGCATCCCAGGGCAGACTTGGTGTAACCGATGGTCCTGGCAAGGAGTTTGGTGGTTGGTCCTCAGTGAGACACAGCCTGCGAGTAAAGTGCGGGTAGACTCGGTATTTGGAGCTGGTGATAAAGATGGTTCTGAGATCTGTAACTTTCTGGAGGAAGTTAATGGTAACAGCTGCACAAAAGTGTGGTTTTGGTTAAATTACAATTTAACAAGGTGCTTTCAATAGCAGCTGGTTCTTGCTGTGTGTAGGTGTGATTCCCGGGAGCATCCTGAGGTGCCACTCCGTTTGAGGTTACACCAAGTGCTTTCTGGTTTGCTAATTGCAGATTAAAGCGTCTGAGGGGCAAGTGTGGGTTTCTGCAGCACACAGCCGGTGTTTGCTGGTGGCTCCCGGTGCCTGGGCAGTCCCCTCCTGCCGTCTTGTGGGGACCCCTCCTGTGTCAGTCCCGAAACTTCCTGCTCTGTTCCGTGTGTTGAGCATCACAGCTCACCTGTGTGCCATCCCTCTCCCTTCTCTGTGCCCAACGCTGTGGGTTTCTCTTCCTCTCCTTGTCTCAAGTTCAGTATTCCTTCTCCATTTCTGCATCCCAAGTGTAAGCAGTCTTGGGATCAGTATTGTTGGGAATGCAGGAGTGTGTTGCTTAGCCTGGTTGGGTTTGAACAGAGACCGTGTCTTGCATGAAGAATTCGTGTTACACGGTTTTGTACCGAGTTTAAAGTCAATGGTTAATTTCCATTAATGATGCTGATGAGGAAGGTGTAACTACAGCCAGGATGTTTTGGTGATGGGAGAGAGTGATCTGGACGCAAAGGAGATAAGGAACTGTCACCACCTGGGTGCTGTGCCCATCACACACACACACACCTGCCCAGCCTGTCCCTGCCAGCCAGTGTGTGCTGCTCCTCGTGCTCTGAAGGGCCAGTTCCTGCCCTGCACTGCCCACATGTCACACTGGGGTCCACTCTGCACCCCCTGCCTGACAGCCGTGGTCCCTGCCCCCACCAGTGCTGCTGGCACGGGCACAGCACCCCCTGCTCCCGTCCTTGCTGTGCCCACACCACAGGGCTCGTTTCCAGACTCTCCTTCCTTTGTTTACTTCTCTTCCTCTGTAACTTGGTTTTTCCAGTGGAACTGTTTTCACCCTCAGTTCTGTACTCCAGCTTCTCCCCACCTGTTAGGGTGAGGCTGTTGGCATCTTGTTTGGTTAATTAATGTCCTTGTCACTGGGGGGAGAGGAGGGGACCAGGAGAGCCGTAATAAGTCTTGTATGAAATGTGGCCATTTTATCTTTTAGCCAAGGATTCACCTTTGTGGCTCATGGAAGTTCACTCTGTCTTATTCATACTCAAAGCAATTAATTCTTTGGTTTTATATTAAAAAAAAAAAAGTCTTAGATATTTGTGTCCACTGCAGATTTATTTTAAATGGAATATGTGAGTACCATGTATTATGGTATTTTTAAATAATCTATTGCCTATTTCGGGGGGAGGGGTGAGATGACAAATATTTAGTCTTAGATTTGCACTGCTGGATTTTTTAAGTGTAACCTTGACTGGTTATCCTGGTGTTTTATTCTGTAAGATTAGTCTTATGAATTAAAGTTTGATAATTAAGTCTTTTTTTGTTTGAGTGTTTCAATATTCATGCAGGAGCTGCTTCCTCCTGCATGCACAGCTGCGAGCAAAGGGTTTGTCGTGAGTTTCTTTGTAGGAAGATGGACACGGGCAGAAATTCAGGGGATCCAGTGCCGGGTGTCACATTGGAGCTGTGGGTGCTGGTCACTCAGAGAATCCCACCGCTGTCCCTCGGGCAGAGCTGCCGGCACGGGGGGCTGGGATGGGCTGAAGCGGGTCTGAGTGTGCGGGGCCGGGCGTTACCGGGGACAGGAATTGTTCCCAGCTCGGTGTGCGGGCGGCCGGGGCAGGGATGCGGGGGGTGTGTGGGCTGATCGCGGGGGCGGCTCCTGCTGCGCCCCACAGCGCTCGGGAACCGGGGCCGGGCCGGGGTGTCCCGGAGCGGGTGCGGAGCGCGGGGGGGGCGGAACCGCGTCCGGGACCCGCCCCGGGCCGGTGACTCACGGCGGCCGCGGCCCGGCCGGGCCTGCGACGGGGACACGGACACGGCCGGGCCTGCGACATGGGCACGGGCCGCCCCGCCGCGCCGCCACCGCGGGGGCTCCGGGCGCTCCTGCCGCTGCTGCTGCTGGTTCTGCCGCCGCCCCCGGCACAGGTACGGCCGCGCCGGGAGCTCTGGGTGCGCAGGGGAGGGACAGTGCGGGGAGGGACCGTGCTGTGCGGGGGGCAGTGCGGTGGTTCGTGTGCCCGTGCTCGCTGTGCCCCGCGTGCCCTGCGGGAGGGCTCCGGCACACGAGGGTCCGCGTTCCCCGGGGGTGGCGGTGCGGGCAGGGACACCCCGTGCTCGGGGTCCGCCTGTGGCAGCGGTGAGCGCGGGGTCCAGGAGGGGCGTTCGTGGTGCGGGCGAAGGGCCCGCGGTGCCGGCGGGGGTCCCGTGGCCGTCGCCGCTGTGCGATGGAGCCCCGGAGGTCGTTCTCCATCCCCACCCCTGGGCCTGGCTGCGGCCGGGAGCAGAGTCCCTTTCCCTGGGCACCCTCGGCCCCCTCCCGCCTGGTCCTGCCGCCTGGCAGGGTGGTGCCCGCCGAGCCGGATCCAGGTCCTGCAGCTGGTGGTGGTTCAAGGGGAGAGGGCAGCGTGCCAGGGTGGCTTTGGATGGCATGGGCAGAGCAGCTCCGCTGAAGGAAGCAGTGGATGCTGGCACCCTGTTGCTGTCTGTGCCTGGCTGTCCCCTCTGTCCTGGGGGAAGCGAGTGTCCCCGAGCTCATGGACGAGCTCCGGCCCCAGGAGCATTGCTGCAGACTCCAGGGTGCTGTGGTGGGAGCCTCGGGAAAGCACGGTCCTGGGAACATCCCACGGGAATGACAGCCATTCTGGGCTGGGGCAGCCAGGGATGGAAGCAGAAGGAGGGTGGCAACTCCCAGGCACCCAGTGCTCCCAGTTCTGCCCACAGTGGTGTGAGGGCAGCAGGCTGAGCAGCTGGGCCTTTGCCTGAGTGCCCTGTCACCAAAACACAGCGTTTTGTAGAACAGGTGGAAGAAACCACAGAGCATCAGGGGGAAGGAAGCACAGAGCCCTGACAGCACTGACAGCTGGGGGGGCCCGGCAGTCCCGGTTTCCCCCAGGCAGGTGCCACACCACAAGAGCCCCATGTCCGCCAGCCTGGCTTGTCCCTGAGAGCCCTGTGTGGCTGCAGGGGCTGGAGGAGCAGCAGTGGGGAGCAGTCCCCTTTTCCCAGCCTGTCCCAGCCACATCCTCTGGGCAAAGTCAGAGCTGGAAAACTTGCTCTGACCTTACCTGAAAATTAAGCAAGAAGAAAGGTAAATAAAAGGACTAGGCTGGAGGCAGAGAGGTTCACGTGAGGTGCAGTGAGAGGGAGCTGACGTGTGCTGCAGGTGACCTGGCTCCTGCTGGCACTGCTGGCTGTGTTGTTGCAGCTGGAGGGATCCCCTGACCCCACCGTGCCACGGCCAGTCTGGTACCACAGGTTCTGCTCTGCAGATGGGCAAGTGCTCACACGTGGGCACTGGCTGGAGCCTCTCCCTGCTCCACAGCCCGGCCAGGCCCTCAGGCCGGACTCTGCCAGCTCAGGCTCCCCGAGCAATGAGGGGGCTGTGGGGGGAGCAGGTCCGAGGGGTGTCCTTGGGCTCCCCACGCTGGGTCTGCGGGCAGGCGGGAGCTCGGGTGCTGCTGCCGAGTCCTGGTGTCAGGGAGTGGCAGAGCCACGTGGGTGCAGGTGCTGTTTGTCGATCCCTGTTTGCCAACGGGGTGAGGCTGCTGTGTGTGCCACTGGCTGAGCTGGCGCTCGCTGTGCAGGTGCCAGACGTGGAAGCAGCAGCTCCTTCTCCCAGGTGACTTTGCAATTACTTCCTCAGTGTCAGGTAGCTGAAACCTGCAGCTCTGAAGGCCTGGCCTAGCAATCCTCGTGTCTCTGGCATGAGAAGTCACCCAACTCGTTTGTCTCTGGAAGGAGCTGACAGTTGGCCTGCTCATGTCACCCTTAGAAAGGTGCTGGGGTAGCTGGCTCTGGGGAGAGGAGGAAGGAAGGCTGCTCCAGCCCCAGGACTGCTCTGGTGGATGTGAGTGATGCTGCAGAACCCAGGGACTGCGGCTGGTGGTGGTGCTGGTCACCACAACTGCAGCTGCCCCAGTGCTGGGGCCACTGGCCAGGAGTTTATGGCACACAGCACCTCTGAGCAGCCAGCAACAGATGTGGTTCTGTGATGTCCTGTGTGGATGGGGCTGCAGGAATGAGCAGATTTAATATGTTGATGCAAGGAAATAAATTTTTTCCCTCCCAGTCTCACCCCGCTGGGGAGCAGAAGGACTGTGGGGCCCTGCCCCACCTCTCTGGGGTGCTGGGGGCACAGAGGACCCAGGCTGGGAGCTCGTCCCCAAGTCTGGCCGAGCTCTTAAGGATGGTGTGTCTGCCCTAGTGCCTCAAAGGTGGTGCTGTGACTGTCCCAGAAACACTGCTCTTTGTCTCCACACTGGATGGGAACCTCCATGCTGTCAGCAAGAGCACAGGGGACATCAAGTGGACACTGAAGGATGGTGAGTAGTGATCGAGGTGGGGATTTGCTCACAGCCTGGCTTCCAGAGCTTGTCTCTGTCTGGAGTTTGGGGATTCTCCTCCAGCCTGGCTTTTGCTGGATAGGCTCTGGGCCAGCAGTGCCTCCAGCCCTGGGGGACACTCCAGCCCCAGCCCCAGGCACAGCCCCAGGCACGGCCAAACGTGGGTGAGCATCTGCTGTCGGTGTCTGTTCTGGGTCTGAAATGCAAACAGACTGCATGGCTGGGCTGGGTGCCAGTGCCACGCTGGGTGACAGTGCCATGCAGTGTGACAGTGCCACGCTGGGTGACAGTGCCACACTGGGTGACAGTGCCATGCTGGGTGACAGTGCCATGCAGTGTGACAGTGCCACGCTGGGTGACAGTGCCACACTGGGTGACAGTGCCACGCTGGGTGCCAGTGCCATGCAGTGTGACAGTGCCACGCTGGGTGACAGTGCCACGCTGGGTGCCAGCGGCGCCGCGCTGTCCCACACCCCAGAGCGCTGCTGACATCACCTCTCGCTCTCTGTTTCAGATCCCATTCTGCAGGTGCCGGTGTATGTGGCAGAGTGAGTGTCATCCCCGTGGGTGGGTGGGCAGAGTGGGACCCCCCCGGGGTGCACAGCCTCCTCAGTAACTGCTGCAGTGACAGACGGGTCTCCTCCTTCCCAGGCCGGCATTCCTTCCCGATCCCAATGATGGCAGCCTGTATATCCTGGGAGGGAAGAACAAAGAAGGCTTGATGGTCAGTGAGGCTGGGGGGCTGCGGCATCCCGTGTCCCCTTGGGGGAGGTGACTCTGGTCCTGCATCCATTCTCTGTCGGTGTTGCAGAAGCTGCCGTTCACCATCCCGGAGCTGGTGCAGTCCTCGCCGTGCCGCAGCTCGGACGGGGTGCTCTACACCGGTATGGAAGCCCCTGGGCAGGAGGGGTCAACCAGGGGCTCCTGGAGTCATGGAGGGCACGGGCAGGAGCCCAGCGGGTGCTCTCGGGGATGGGCAGGGCTGCAGGGACTTGGAGAAAAGGTATTTTCCTTCTCAGGGAAGAAGCAGGACACCTGGTTCATCGTGGACCCCAAGTCAGGGGAGAAGCAGACCACCCTCTCGACAGAGGCCTGGGACGGTCTGTGCCCGTCCAGCCCCCTGCTCTACATTGGCCGGACCCGTAAGGGAGCCCTGCACCGTGACTGCTGCCTGGTCCCAGGAACGGGGCTCTGGAGTGACCTCCTGCCCTGCTCCTGTCCCCAGAGTACGTCATCACCATGTACGACACCAAGTCGCGGGAGCTGCGCTGGAACGCCACCTTCTCCGAGTACTCGGCCCCGCTGTGCGAGGAGTCCTACCACTACAGTGAGTGGGAGCCGTGGGAGCTGTGGGAGCTGTGGGAGCCAGCATTTGCAGCAGGACCCTGGCTGCAGGGGGGCCCTGGGG
>JAWWES010000035.1:15566186-15628686 GCA_035583135.1 Lophotriccus pileatus | reverse complement strand
GCAGACGTCACCTGAAGTGCTTTGTGCTGTACTGCTGAGGGAAACATTGTAGTTGGAGGCACGAATGGATGACCAGGCACTAGTTGAAGGCAGCGTGGTGTTCAAAGATGAGGATGACCCTGGAACAAAGGCAGAGTCAGTCACAGCACAGCGTGCCACAAATGCAGTAGGACTGGAAGGCTTGGTTTGTGGTCAGACTGAACACACTGCACACTCAGGGGAGGGTCCTGCACTCCTCAGCCCCATCCTCCACCCACAGGCACAGGGGGGCAGCAGAAGCACCCCACGCTCACAGAGAGCACAGGCTGGGCTGCCAAGGTTTCACTGCTGCTCCCAAACACCCTGGGTGTGCACAGCTGACATCAGGATGCAGAGCACAGCTCCTCTGCCCACATTCCTGGGATAGCTGCTGCACTGCATCAGCCAGCAAGCTGAGCCAAGGATGAGCTCGGCAGCTGTGACAGGCACAACACGAGAGAGAAACCAGGAGGGGAGCAGGCAGCAAACACACCCCAAATCCACCACACAAGGGCCAGGCGAGGAGGGCAGCAAGCAGGAAACATCTCCACGAGAGCAGACTGAGGGAAGGTGACACAAATGAACCAAGCTGAGCGTACCACTGTTCCTGTCCCTGAGGTGGTCAACTTCCCGCACAGTATTAATTGAGAGATTGTTTATGACACTGCCAGGAGTGACGTAAGGGTCAGTTTCGGGGTCGATGTTTGGATAACCTTTCCATGGCTCACCAGGGCGAAACTCTAGGAACACAGATGCACAAAAGAAGTTTATTTTGATTATTTTTTAAAACAGGAAACAGCTGTCTAAACAATACATCTCTTAATGACCAAAAATCCAAAACCTTTTACTTAATTTAGTCTTCACTTTATTCACTTAATTTCTAGTTTCTCTGCTCCCATCACCCCAGGCAGACACACTTCTCTCTGAACAATAAAACTCCTGCTCTCCATTTCCATCTGCTAAGAACACCCTTCAGGCTCTCCTGCAGGCTGGCTCCTGTCCCCTCCATACGGAACACCCAGGGCACTGGGGACAAACCCAGGGGAAGCACCAGGGGGAGGGCAGGAGAGGGCAGGGGAGGGCAGGGGAGCTGTACCTGGGGGCCAGTTAACACTGCTAGAGCCATTAGGCGATTTGGCACGGGGCCAGCCATCCCCAATGGAGCCAGGAGGACTGGCTGGAGAATTACTGCTGTTCATAAAGTCATAAGGAACAAATGGAGAATCTTCCAGCCTAAAACCACTTGAAATAGCACCTGAATAATAAAAAAAACAAACACAAATAATGATCAAATATTTTTCAAAGCCAGTTTTTATATCCCTATATAAATATATATGGCAGCTCACTGTCCTCTTATATAGGAAGTTATATAGGAAATCTAAAATTAAATGTACCTGAATACCTCAGGAGAAAGCTGTAAGAATGATGTCCCATGGAATCCTTTCATTGAAAGTACATGTGTTCAATGTAACATCTACTGAACTGAAGTAAAGTATTAACTCCAGAGGGAGAGAGCATTCTGTGGGACCCCAACTGGTTACAGGGGGAGTGGATGGATTCTGAGGTGGGAGGGCTCCAGGAAGAAATGGCTACAGCACATGAAGGATCTTTAGCTACTGCAAAGGTCTGTTTATTCTACTCTTATTCATGGGAGGGAAAAAATATAATTTAAAAATCCCTGGAGACAGAGCTACGAGTGGTTTAAAAGTTATCAGACAGCAAAGCCAGTTCTGCTGCAGTTCTGAGGGAGCCAGGGATTCCATGCAGTATGGAAATTCCTAGTACTAGTCAGAAACATCACCTACAGCTAAAGGAACACCACCCCTGCCTGTGGTAACAGTTTGGATGGGGTTCAGCTGCAGGGGATGGTCACTACATGCTACAGCAGCAAAGTCATCTCAGAGCAGCAAAGCAGCTGACACATCTAAAAATACCCCAACAATCTGAGACTGAACAGTAACAGGAGACCAGGGACATTTATAACTATCTTTAGACACAGAATCTTCGGGCTATAGACTCAAATTTTAACTGGATGAGATTTCAAGCAACTGAAACAGTTGAAATGTCATATGAATCCTGATTACTGGAATGAAACATAAAGCAACCGAGTCCATCTCCTCTAAAACTAAGGACAGCAATGGTACCAGTCTAACCCTTCTAAGCTCTCCCCAATTTAAGAAGGCAAACATAAGACATTCATAACCAAAACCTGTCAGTAAAAATGTCAGCCATGCCCAGAATGTGGTAAATCCCCCAAAATCGCCTTAGGGCAGCAGGGTGGTGGGAGAGAAAACCTGAAAACCTAAGGCTTTTGGCTTAAAAATATATAAAGCATTCCACTCGAGATTAAGGTAAAACTAGTAGCAAGAGTCCCACTGACAGAAAAGTCTGGTTAAAAAAGGAATTCTGTACAATGTTTCTACTAATCTCAACACAAGGTCACTCTGTAAGCACAGTCAGCAAACCTGTGGCTGCTGTGGAAGGCGAGCACAGGCAACACAATACAAACTGTGACAGCTACAGCAACCCAGGAGCTACAACCACAGCCCCAACACAGCAAT
This sequence comes from Lophotriccus pileatus, assembly GCA_035583135.1. NCBI lineage: Eukaryota > Metazoa > Chordata > Aves > Passeriformes > Tyrannidae > Lophotriccus > Lophotriccus pileatus. The sequence goes on along the minus strand of JAWWES010000035.1, from coordinate 15,626,107 downwards.
CCTGCACCTGACAGCGTGATGTGCCACGTCAAGTGCAGCTCCAGGGCAGGCTGAACGTACCATGTTTGCTGGAGTTTTGATCCAAGGATGTGTTCACAGAAATGCTGTCGACTGTAGTCCATTTCCTCAGCCGAGATTGTGGCTCTTTAATACTGCTCATATCCAGGTTTACATTCAAGTTTGAGTTCATTCCTGAAAGCATACAGAGCACATGAAATACAGACTGAACTGCTGCTGCTCATCACCGCTGCTGTCCCAACAGGCACTGAAGAGCACACTGCTATGGTTATGTCATGCTTTCAAGTCCCTGGTTTTGAGGAACATTCTAGCATTTAACTCAGTGAACTCACTGCAGACAGAAGCTAAGCTGAGCAATGCAAAGCACTCCCAAGTTCTCAGCTCATGTCCTCATGCAGAAATGTCAGCAGAAGAAGCCATTAGGAAGTCAGAGAAACTAAAATGTAAACACCCAAAATACGGGGCAAACAGAACTTGTCTTGGCCTGCTCTAAGCTGTGGTCTGTACTTCCAAACGTTTCTCTCCCAGAGAATCAAGACAATGCCAACCCAAATCAACCCAAATACCTGGGAGAACCAGCTGTTCCGGGCTTTGACGATGTGCCCACACTTCTGACTTTGCCTGCTCTCTTTCCAGGCCTGTAAGAATCCTGAACTCACCACCATACCTGGGTATTCTTCCTGCCCTTCAGATCTAATGCCTTCATTTCTGAAAATAAACCACTACAACGGTTTCACTTGGGGCCACAGACACACAGGGAGCTTCTCGAATTCTTCTCCTAGAAACACCTTCCTTCAGCACTGGAAACGAGGGCTTCATCTTGCTCCTGAGTGGACATTCATGGCCACAGAGAAGCTGGTTTGTTTGCTGGGGTTTGGGTTGTTTATCTTCAAGGCATGATCAGGAGCTGAAGCCAGAAAAGGCTCCCCTAGAAAAGCCTTACACAAAAAGCTTGGAAGAGGATGAAGTTTTAAGAAATGTAACTACCAATAGCTCAAGAATGTTCAGCTATACTCACTATTTGGCAGAAAAAGGTTGTTTATATTATTAGAAATAATTTTATAATGAATGGAGATGTGACTGCAGGACTGGTCAGGGAGAGAAGGACATCCCTGCCCCCAGTCTCTGCTTTGGGTGAGTGTCAGTGAATCCTGACAAATTCCTTCCCTGGAATGGAAACACAACCTCCCTGTTTTCCTTGCTGAGTCCCCTGACAGTTACAAGAACCTGGAGAAAACAACACACCTACAGGATTGTCCAGGAGACAACTGGGCAAACTGGGCTCCCTCTCACACGACTACACTACCACATTGCACACTGGGAGGGGACCCCAACACGCCTCTGGACTCAACTCTTCACTAAGGTGGGAAGAAACTCCAGCTCTTCCCTAAAGCTTTTATGAGGACTGAGGCTCCCTGTGCCTGTATCACTGTACAGTGCTGCTCCAGAGGGATCCCAAAGAACTCCTGTGTATACTGCAGCAGATTCCTGAGGGATCTCAAAGCAACCTTTCATATACTGCAGGTTCCTGAGATGTGGCCACGATTCAGCTGAGAAAGCAGCCATGTAACAGTATATTCCAGCCCAGGAATGAAACACAAAGGAACCCGAGGCAGGAAGGATACAATTCCCCAGCATGGAGTTTGGAGAGAAAGAGAAATATCCCTTTCCTTAGAACTAACCCAGTGTCTGCAATAGCTAGAAAACTTCACTTGTATGCCTTGCCCTTTCAATGAAAGCAGAGTTAGACGTTGAGGCCAACCATCACCAGCAACCACAAAGCAGCAGCCTGGACGTAGGACTGGCCACAAGCCACCTCAGTGTGGCACATGCAGGGCCAGCACTGCCCCACTGGCTCCACAGCTCCACCTGCAAGCACAGGGGTGTCAGCTGCAGTCCCTAGGAAACAAACTGCTCTGCAAAAGGCAACAGGGATGCAAAGGAAACCAGCCCAACAGAAACGACCCAACTAGAATGAGCGAGAAGAAAAGCAAAAGGGAAGGGAAGGGAAGGAAAAAAATGGGGGTAGGGAACTGAGGTAAATGGTAAACACTTGTGGTGAGTGTAATATAGCATTAAAAAGGGACCTAAAGAAAGGAGAAAATATACAAGCCTGAAATTTCTGAAGTAGAAATTGGACAGAAGCCTGGAAACATAGGGAGAAAGAAACAGGAGATGTTTGTATTTATAAATGTTCAGACATTTTGCCTGAAATGAGACAACTAATCTTTAAAAACGCGCACATCCAAATGTTTTTTTCCTAGGCAAAACCACTAACAGGCAAACTGACAGTTTATTCTACCTGTGCAGTTCTAGTCACTAGAAATCATGGTGGAAATCCAAAGAAACGTGACTACACCACTGGATTCTTTGAATGGATTCTACTTCTAAAAGTTTTTTAGCTCCAGGAACCAGGACTTTGTACCACTTTGATCCCAAGGGACCCACGGGACAAAAGAAGCACTAAAAGATCCAGCCATTCCTTAGGACTGTAAAGCACTGAGCACTGAGACACAGACAGTCACTGGGAATGGGTGTTCTTGGGGAAAAGCCCTTTGGTACTTCCACTAAAATGGGAAGGGCTGACTGGATTGCAGTCACTGTTTTAGGAGGCAGGCAAGGGGAAATGCAGGGTCTGTGTCACACAAGCACTGACTGGCTGCAGGACACCCACCTATAGGGAAGCTGCTGAATGCATTGATTGGTGACGGCCCTTTCTGCAGCTCAGGAGTAGCGTGGGGTATGACATTCTCAAGGAAGGACTTCATGGAGGGCTGATGGAGTGACTGCTGTTGAGAGGGTGGAGTTTGCTGCTTCATTAACAGGTTTGGATCAAGCTGACGGGACTGTTGCATCATCTGTTGCTGCATACTAAGAGATCGACCCTTAAAAAAACAGAGCAGTTACAGTATCAATGGGCAAAAGCTTTTGCACATTTAAAGAAAGAGAATGAAATGCATCTCTGTGCTCTCTGCATCCCGCACAGCCAAACCCCAGCACCAAGTCCCTCCTGTAGAGCCTGTCACCCAATTCACTCCTGCACGCTTCAGTACCATTCACAGCAAGAAATGTAGCTCAGGATGAAAAACAGTTGCAAAGGGAGTTCGAGAAGTTAAAATAAAGGTGTTTGTTTACCTGCTGCTCCTGCTGCTGCCGACCCCCCGAAGGCATGCTCCTTTGAGTCTGCGCCTTCTGCTGCTGAGCCAACAGCCGCTGCGGGACATGTGGGGCGCGGGGGGTGAGAACAGGCCCGGCCCGCGCCAGGCTCCGCTCACTCACACACAACACCCAGCGACCAGCGGGGCAGCTTACCTGTAACTGGGAGATCTGGGAAAGCTGGTTTAACTGGGACAGTTGATTCAACATGGCTACCTGTTGTGGGCCAAAAAGTGGGCTCAGGCCACCGTTGTTTGGTGCATACTTCAGTAATGATACTGGAACCTGCAGAACACACCAGGACCAAGAGTGACTGGCTGGAACAGCCAACTACTTAGCCCAGAATACCAAGAATATTACAACCTCTGGTCAACAGCTGCCTGCTTTCTGAAACACTTATCAAGCCAAATATGTTCCCAAATATTTACATAATAAATACGAGCAACACCACCAAACAAGGGACAGTTTTCTGAAGCAGCATTCAGGTAGTCTATACACAGAATGCTTTCTGTACTCAATTACCTGAGGGGATAGTAATGGAGGAGGCACTTGAGCACGTGGATTAGGCTGAGATGAATTAAGAGGTTGTGCTGGAGGCTGCTGCATGCTCCTGGGCTGTGCTGCTATATTCCCAACACCAAACACACTGGGATTGCCATTCTGGAGAAGGGATGGACAGTCAGTGACAATAAAGGTTCTGCTGCTTCTCCCACCCCGCTCATTTCAGTTACAAGTTAAACAGATATCAATGACACAGGCAGCTACAACGTTATATCAAAAGGCATTAAATGCTGTCAAGTAACATGCCAAGGAGATGCACATACCCTTACCTGTCTAACAGAATTCAAGTTTTGCATACCCAGCCCTGCTAGGGAGCCCAGGGCTTGGTTAGGTAGTGCATTATTTGAAGGGGGAAGCTTCACGTTTTGATTGGACATAAACTGCATGTTTTGGGACTCGTCTGCTACAATGCCATCCTGATGGGACAGACAAACCGAGGCGCAACAACCAGCCAGCAAGCAAGCAGAAGGGAGAAACCATTGCCAGGAGCAGAAGGGAAGAGTCACAGGACAGTCCAGCACCAGCAGGAAATAGGCAGAAAACAAAAGAGATCAGGTTAGTCATTGGCACCGCAAAGGGCTACAGAAATTGCTTAGTATTGTACATCAGTGAGTGAAAAAGAACAGTTCTTATCTCATGGATTAACCAGAAAGCCCTCGCTCCCCTCGACACTACCCGCAGAGAGCTCAGGAGCACACAGGTAACTGCTCAGAATGCAGGGCCAGAGAGCTCAGAAGTGCCCACCAGTAAGGCTGCACTGACCTTATCGAAGTAAGGACCGCGATCCATGGAAGACTCTTTGGGAATTTGGGGACGAGAACCAGGGCCTTTTCCAACCACACGATTGTAATCTCCGACGCCGAGGCCGTGCTTGTCCATCTCCATCCGCTTATCCTGCAGTAACCCTGCGGGAGGAGACAGTGGCTGCAGCACTTCAGGCCTCAGCTACACCATAACCAGCTTGTGTCGTGAAGACCTGAACCAGCACTGCTCCTGGGCAACAGACTCATGAAAGATCACTTTAGCTTTAAAGTCTCTGGGCTTTACTGAAAAGGGAAAGAAACCTTGTGTATCAACGGCTACAGACAACTGGACACATGGAATCAGCACCGTGATTTTTCGAGGCTTCGTGCAAATATTACTCTGTTTTCTCTTAAAACCAAGAATATGTAATTGTTTAAATGTGAAATAATTTAAGTATCAGGCTTGCCATTAATATTAAAATCTAAAACTCAACAAAAAGAGACCACGAGCCTCAAAGTGAAAATAACCGATTTTAAAGTGGAATAAAAAAGAGTATCTACAATAAAAACTACAATGCTACAATTACTTTTACTTAAACATTCTATCATCATAGTATATTGTTATTAATGTATTAAAGAACTATACTATTTTTTATTTTCTAAAGGAATTGTAACAGTCAGTGGACTCAAACACAATACAAGTGTTTCCAAGTGATTTTACACTCGGGTTTAAGTGTTTCTAAAATAATCATGCAGCATTAATGTAGTTCTTAGAACTGAACATGTGTTTCCAAGAATGAACCCAAACCCAAGAGTGTGGGATTTGGAACGTTTGTGTTTATACCCAGTGAAGTGCCCAGAGGGCAATCAAGATATTTGTATTACTAGAAACAAACCCACTGTGCCCTGAGAACATTCTCTCATGTCAGTTTAACACGTATAAATATATATAAGCTTAGCTTGATATAAGGCTAATATTCCTATAGCAACCAGGTGATGCAGGTTTGCAACATTACTCACACAAATACTTTTCTCTACAAGAGCATTCCTTTTCTTTAGGGAAATATATATTTAATTATATATAGCTATATATACATTATATATCATCTTAAAAAAGCAACTAAACCAGAGCTAAATGAGAATCTGGAAGGAAGAGCAATAAAGCCCAACTTGGTTCTGCTGTTCTTACCTCCAGACATGTCCATCTTATTGCTCTGTATGGTTTCTTCTGGTGATTCTCTCTGAAGTAATAAAATGAATGGCAGTTATTTAATAATAGTATTTTTAAGAGCTAAAACAAAGATTCTTACATACTATTTCAATTCAAACCTGCAAGAGAGAAAAATCGAGACAATCAGATGCTATGTTAAAGCATTTTCTCCCTTTAGTTGCTATCCAACTGAGAACAGGTTCTCTCACTAAAACTCCCACGTAACATGGAGTAAAGCAACAGATTATGGGATGAACACTTGAGTAGTGGTTACAAAACCACTTTTCAGCAACAAAGAGCTCTTTTTGTAATGAGAATGCCAAGAAAAGGGATGGGTGACAGAGGGGGGACAAACACAAGTAAAAAGAAAACCATGATGAAGATGAACACCGAGCATTTCAAAGTCCACACATGGTAACCAGCCCTGTGGGAAGGCAGCAAAGCCAGACAAAGGCAGATACTTACCGAAAAACTGAGATTTGTGAATTGCTTAATGAATGGATTGATCCATGTTTCATCTTGCTTATTTCCACCTTTCACTATTCCCTTAAAAGCAGAAAGGAATTTCTGTGAAACTCAGGTATTTACAACCGACTGCTTCAATTACATCACAAGGTGTGAAGAATGAAAATTAAAGTGCAGTAGTGCTGCAGTCAGGCAGGAATCCCTTCTGACTTAGCCTTCAGAAATGACAACAAGCCTTGCCCCGAGCTGCTCCTTACCTTTGTGGGCATCTTTTTCATGTAGGGTGGCCAGTTTAACGATGGGTTGGCTTCTTGTGAGGAACTGCTGTTCCACATTCCAATCTCGACATCCTCCTCTTCCTCCCAGCTGGTCTGACGACTGCCTGCCAATGGCATATCATCTCCACACCAACTATCTTGCATAGATTTAGGCCCTGGTTGTGAAAAAAAACCAGCACATGAACATTTCAGTGGCAGCTGCTGCCCTTCACAGCAAACAGAGCTTGATGCTGACTGCAAGGTAAACACCCTCCAAACGTGAAGCTTCCACAGAGGTACTTCACCTTCCTCAAACACACTTGTTCCAGAGTGACACAGAGAGCACTCACCAGGTTTATTTGGAGGCTGCTGCCCAAGAGGAGCGTTTCCCCAGCCAGAGGTGCCTCCTGCATCGCTGACAGGCTCTCCCCAGCTCGTACCAGTGTCCATGGGCTTACCCCACGCTGAAGTTCCGTTATCTACAGTAGTGGCTGGAGTAGAAGGCTCTCCCCAACCTTTGCAAAGCAGGGGGGGTTATTGGCATGGTTTTGAACAGGATTTAAGAGCTACCTAAAGACACTCAAGTGTTTTGCTTTTCCTAGATCCACAACATACAATAAAAAGTGCAAGAGCATACGTTTCCATTTTGTGTGAGGGTCACTATTACAACTGCAAGCTGTTCCATAAATAAAAGTAATCATAGAAACACAAATTTTGTACCTAAAGAATCACATTTCGATATTACAAATTTCTAAGACATTAAGCTCCTAAAAGCTGCTCATTACACATAAGTGACCCCTCTCTGCACTTGAAAAAGAGACAGAGCACAAGATACTTCCTAAACCCCATGCAAGCTCCTCTCCAAAACTGTTATTCACTGCTCATGAAACTACAAGACCAGAAAGTCTGATCCTGAGTCTGTATAAACCCAGCATCCTTCATTCTGTCTTGCAGCAGCTCAATGCTTCTTTTGGGAAGGCTCATTGGCAATATTAAGTTTTAACTGTTTTAGAATCATTTAGAAAAAGTTTTATTCCTCTATTTTTAATATTTTCTCCATGTGCCCACTCCCCAGAACTCAGAGCTGTCTAGTCCTTATTACTGCAGCTACTTGAAACTAGAACAGATCTTCCAATCTGCACAAATCCATCAAACCTCTATGAGCCCCGCTGTTAATTTTTTAATAAATAAAAACTGTACTTCACTGGCACTTTGTCCTTTGCATTGAACCTTTCCATTGTTCCATGAAGCAAGAATAAAAAACTCCTTTATAATCATCAGAAAACATAAATCTGGATAAAAGCCAGGCTTACCAGAACCCGAACTGCTCTCCTTGCTAGTCATGGCACTTGAAGACAGTAGCTGCGGATGTACCTGTGCTTGCTGGTCTGAACTGCTGCTACTGTTTGGGACATTTTTATTCCACATATTCACATTTTTGTAGTTGTATTTGCTTGGATCACCCCAAGCAGAAGTTCCATCATCAATCTCCATCTTCCGGCGAATGGATTCAGGGGATGGCTCCTCCCAGCCCGTGGGCTCTTCCTCCTTTGCCGGGGCTGGCATCGGCCCCCCGAGCCAGCCCGACCCAGGGGGTTTGTTCGTGGCAGACGGGGCTCCCCAAGAGCCAACATCTTGTTTGTTCCATTCAGGAGAGTTGACTGGCTTTGATGAGTCCCCCCAGACTTGAGGCTGATTGGATTTTGGAGGGTCTCCCCAGCCCTGGTTCTGATTAGACTTTGCAGGCTCATCCCATCCTGAAGAGTTGTTTGGGTTTGCATTATTACCTCCCCAAGTAACAGAATTCGATTTACCTGGCTCGTTCCAACCAGACACCGACCTGTCGCTGTTGCTACCTCCAGAACTGGATTTCTTTGCCTCACCCCAATGGTTACTTCTGGAATTTTCTCCCCAGCTATCACCGGCAGACACTGCCCAACCCTGGCTGGCCTTCTGCCCATCTCCCCATCCCTGCTTCATCTTCGGCGCGTCATTCCAGGATGACTTTTCCTCTTTGCCACTTCCCCATGATTGATTGCTCTTGACCATTACTGTAGCAGCAGAATCTTCTTCCCACCCCCCTTGGCTGTTTGACCCTTTGGAGTCTCCCCACCTTGTAGCAGACTTTGGATCTCCCCACCCCGATACAGATGAGGTATTGTTATTATTAGGGCTAGGTCTATCCACACACCCCCCTGAGCTGGAAGTCTGTGTCACAGAGCCCCCCCAGGCCTCTGTCCCATTGTCAGTTTTTCTTTCACCCCTCGGTGACGTTTCGGTATCCCAGGCAGTGTTCTGTTTGATTGGAGTCTGTCCCCAGCCAGAGTTGGAGAGGACACGTGGATCTAAGTCAGTCCTGTTCACTATGCTTTGGAGTAACGTGTGCTGGTCAACCTTCCTCCTCTCTCGGTTCTGGCCTTCTGCAGCTCCTCTGTCCTCATGGCACCCCGTGCTCTCCGAGCTCCCCTCGCTGTCCCCCGTCCCTGTTTTGGCCCACGTGCTGTTCTGCTCAGCCAGCTGGGAAGCAGCAGAACTCTGGCTGTTAAGATCATCCTCCTCAGTAGACTTCCATCCATTTGTAAACTTCCTGCTGTTTCCATTCACGCTTTCATTGGAATGCTGATTACTAGGCAGTTTGCTCCATTCCCCGTTGGAAATGTTAGTGCCAGCGCTTTGTGCAGGGTTGCCCCATCCTCTTCTGCTCCCGCCAGCACTTGCACCATTCCCGCTTCCCCACGGCACGTTCTGGGAGTTGACTGTCCCTGCCTCCCACACCCCTCCTCCTTTATTCCCATTGATTTGAAAGTTAGTGCTGCCAGGCCCGCTCCCGCCCGGCTGCATTAGAGTTGCATTCACAGTGTCACCATTAGCTTGGCTGTTTGGGCCTGGACATTTGTCTCCAGAGTAACTGGAACCATAGGCACCCCAGGTAGTACCATAAGAGCCGCCACTTTTGGCCTCACCATTGCTCAGGTGAGAGATGGAAGTGCCGTTTGCCACTGGAGAGGCCTGAATCTGAGAATGATTCATTGTGCTCATGCGCCAGGCCCCGGGCCCTGCAGTGTTGGGCAGCTCGCTCATCTGCACCGAACCAGCAGAGTTTGGTAAACTAGAGGTCATAAAGTTAGTAGTGTTATTTGGTCCATTCATTTCAGTGTTAAGGTTTTGAGGTTGCCCACTGAATGAAACATTCCTTGTACCATTCAATTCAGAATCACAACTTTCCTGAAGGCTTCCCCAGGAACCGTGGGCTGAGCCACCCACTTTCGAGTTAATACTCTGGCTGTTGGCCATCTGACCTATGGTACTGCACTGAATGCTTGTGCCAGGACTCCCACTCCCCACGGACCCTTTCAGGGCATGTCCACTGTTCTCCAACATGGACCAGGCACCATGGTTGCCATTTGAATTCAAAGTGCTTGGATTTAACCCTCCATTTGATGAAGAGTTTATGGTGCCCCAAGCATTCATTCTATTGTTGCTACTTTCAGATTTGCTGTCAGGAGCATCCACAGAAACTTGACATGTGCTTATTATGGATCCATGGGATAACCCCCACGGCCCATTAATACTTCCATTGCCCACATTATTGCTGTTGCTACCAACCACAAACTTATTCTGAGACCCATGTCCGATGCCATTGCGAATGCCATCGCTTTCTCCGCCTGTGCTCCCTGAAGCCATGATAACGAGGTTCCGCTCCGACCCAGAGCTGGAGGCAGAGTCAGTGTCCATACATTCTGAAGTCAGCTCTGGGTCACTGCCAGTGATTGATGGCCATGCTTCTTTGTCAGAGCCGTCTACGATAACTTTATCCCAGTTTGTGCTGGAGTCACTGTTTGAAGAGACTGGTCCCCAGTGAGAATTTTCATAATGGGATCCTAGACCACTGTGGTTCAGATCTAAAAGGAAGAAGGAAAGTCCAAGAGCATTATTGTAAGTTTAGCATTATAACTTCATTAAGCAGAAGAGGAAACAAAGAATGAATATACTAAGTCAGGAATTATTTTGTGTATTATTTTGCTTCTGTTAACATTACAGTCACAGGAGGTGATGGAGAAAGCTCCAAGTACAGCTGCCCAAATGCTGTCACACATATCCCAGAACACTTCTCCCAGGATGCAGAGCTGCTCTGACAAAAAGCTTGGAGAAGCACTTCTAAAGATCTTTTATTTTTCAGAGAAACATTTTTTAAAAAAATACTCTGTATCACCACATACAAAGTATTTACTAAAAACATATACATATTAAAAAAACTACAAATTATACAAAAACCAAAGACAGCCTGAAAGGCAGAAGTCCCAACAGGACACTGCAGAGCAGTGTGACAGCAGCCAGAGAACACACACCTTCCCCCCCATTACTGACATTATATAAGATTCTTACACACATGTTACTCAAGATATTTTTATACAAAAACTTGACACAAAAAGCACAAGACCCACCTCAAGTTCTGCTTCAGAATGCACTGATTCGGAAGTCCATTTTTAATTAATTTTTAATCAATATCAATATTACTCATCATACAGTGAAAAAGAATCTAGTCCGAGACCCTGGGTCCCAGAGCTGGAGCTGGACAGAGCAGGGACCAGCACACTCCTCAGCACGGGGCTGGTGAGAGCCTGGGGGGTCCAGGCACCAAGGTGAGCCCCCTGGTAAGTGCAGAAAAGAACAGGGGCTCAGCAGAGTGGAACAGGAGTGGGCAAAGAGCTGCTGCAGACAGAGCTCTGCTCCAGGGCTCGGCAGCTCCCAGGCCTGCAACTCAGCACAACGTAACCCAGAACTTGCTGATTCATGTGCTGCTAGAAAAACACTGCCCAACAAACCTCAAGATTTCAACTCTCACCCTGATATTTATAAAAATACATCTAACCTGTGCTAAGAGGCTGATCAAAGAGTTGTCTGCACCCTTGGGAGCGAGAGAACCAACAGCACAGAACAACACCTTGATTACACAAACACCATCCCTTTCAAAAGCAACATGAAGGCACACAGATGGCAAACAGCCTGAATTAAGCATGGAGAGATACAGATTATGACTACAAGTTGGGGAAAATGGTAAAACAAACCCTAATCTGCACAGCAGCAGAATACATGAAGAAAGCTGGTATTTATTACAATTCTATTACCCCAATTTAACTGTGATGCAGTTTGTGCAGAGCCAATCCACAACAGCATACAGTGATTAGTTTCCACTCAGCCAGAATCTTCTCCTATTGCACACAAAACTACTTTGACCAACAGTCTTTCTCCTGGACACAAATACGTGTTAGTGAGGTTTAATATGAGCCACTCTTCTGGAACATTCCTGTCTTAATTTCCTCAACCCATGGACCTCGGAGTTTAAGGATACAAATACCGAACAAGCAGGTATTAGACCACAAAAACACCCTCAAAATTGAAAAACAACAGCTGACAGTATACTGCATTTGGTGCACAGCACATGCAGCCACTACTCTCACTTCTCTTCCCAAAACTATTTAAAGTTGCAACTGAATTTTTGCTGCTTAAATCCTGGACAAAACATTTACACAAACCTGAGTTCCTTAAAATTCTGTAATCTGCTAGGATCGTTTTCAATAATCTTGGTTGTAATTTAATGTCTTGCAATAATCTCTAGTTTAATGCTTTCTAGCTGTGAGCTGTTCTGCAGGAAATGTTTGCAGGAAACTGTATGTATTTACAAAAGCAGTTTGTTTGTTTTTAAAGTACCATCACATGGACTAAAATAAACAGAAGGATTGAGAAGTGTAAATTAAGAAATACCTGGATCTTGCTCCTTCTGCCTCCTTTTCCCGCTCCAGTACACTTGGCACCCCCAGACTGTCAATACTACACCTTGCCAATCACTGTGCCTTTGGGCCTTATGAACAAATGCATTTTAGTAAACAAGCTTCTGAGCTTTCAGTGAACAATGAAGACATGATTTCCTCCACAGTGCTGTGACACATTTCTCACAGAAATCACGGGCTTGCACAAATTATTCAATTTAATACCACAGAGAGGCAATTTAATACGTAAGCATAAAGGTAAGAAAACCCCACTTAGTGTTTTAAAGCTAAGGTGCCAAAAGCTCTTAGTATGAATTCTGGCTAAATTAGAAAATTAAAAATGTTAAACCAAATTAGTATGCAATGGCACAGAGAAAGTATACTGAAGTCATTCACACAGCACATGCTACTGAAAAACGTAAGCCAAAGAATAAAAAATAATAATTAAAAAAACCCAGACAAAACTGTGTGAAACATGAAACTACTACAAACATGGTAGTGCAAAAGCAGGTGAGATGGAAGTGGCTAACCTGACTGGTTAGGGGAGTGGCTCACCAAGTCCCGAATGGGAGGCATGCCTACAAAAAAAAAAGCAAGAAAATCACAGAAGTGTTACTTCAGTAAACGAGAGAACAGTCCCCAAACCACTCACTGCTGTAACCCCAGGCTTCAGCCCCCTTTTGCAGGACAGGTTTCTCTCAGAGACAGCTGCTCTGACCACCTGCCTGAGCAGGGGCACTGACAGCAAACCCGGCCTGGGGATTTCTGCATCAGCAGTCCAGCTGCTTTCACCACACGTTTCCTCTACTCCTTGTTACACATTTGGCAGTTAATGGACCAACTTAGCATGTCCTTAAAAGTTTGATTTACATAGAAAAGAGGAAGAATTTATAGTCAAAGAAACCAAAATAACTTCATTTTGGACTGTAGTGACTTAGAAGTTGAGAGGTCAGCCCTGAAATTTCAGCAGTTCCTCTCTGAACAGCACATTTGCTCTGCCTCAGTGTCAGTACTGTGCTGCCTGACTGAGCAAACAGCAATATCTGAGTATGGCCTCACTCTGATTTAACCTAAGCACGTGTATAACTGTCATTTACCCTCTTTCACAGCCCCCTCCTCCTCTGTGTCCCACAGGCACTATATGGAACCAAAGTTCATGTTTCAAACTCACAGATTTTACAGCTGGAAACTGTAACTGTTACATTTAAGGCAATGTTTCCCAAATTAATTCATCCTCCATCACAACTAACGGCAAATCCTAACTGCTCCCTTCTTCCCCGACTCCTACAACAGCCAAGAAACTCCTCCAAGTTAAAGGAGGAATCTTTTGTTCCCAAAGGCTGTGTCTGGGACACAACGTTGTGGCTTTGCTGCGAGATGCGCTGGGATGAAGGGAGACGGGAGGAATCCAAAGAGCTACTCGGGGAGAGTTCTTAAAATAACCAGCTTGGCACAAGCCCGGATCTGTTTCAGAAGCACTACATGGCATGAGCTTCACTTACGTGTCTTTACTACAAAGATATGCCCAATGTCCTAAAACCAGCAGAAAAACAAAGAACCCACAGAACTATCCCTTCTTCAGCTTCACTTCTAAACAAAGCATGCTCATTTGCCAAACAGGAGATGATTTTGCACACAAAACACAAGTAAAGAGATGGGGGTTTGACCACTTTCTAATTAAAAAATTCCCCAATATGAAAGACAGAAAAACTTAGTGTGGCCAGGGCAACTAGGGACTTTGAAGTCAGCAGTACCCACGTTCCCTGGCTTTTACAAACCGCTACGAAATCATTCCAACCTCAGCTGGAACTGGGGAGAGAACTTTTCAGGAATGACACATAAAGCAACGATAGCCATTCCCAATTCCCACAATTCAGACTTCAACACCTCAGGCCACAGTTTTTCTTGTTGCCCTAAAAAACGTATCAATTCCAGTAGCCATTAAATAATGCTTTAAAACAAAAGTCAAGAAGCTATTCTGTTAGGGTATCAAATTTAACCCCAGCGTCCATGGATATCCAGTCAAGGATAGGGAAGGATCTACAGCTATGTCAAGTGTCGTGAGATTTTTGACTTCAGAGGGACCACCATGGCAAGCACCTGGAATTGCTGCCAGAGTCCGAAAGAGGAACTAGGGAGAGTGGGTGAGACGGAGATAGGCAAATGACAACAGCATTTCCTTTCAGATACAAAGGTGTCAGAGGACACTGGGTCACTCTCAGCTGCTGCTGCACAGCCACCTCACCTCACCGGCAACTTGTCAGACAAGAGCTTGAAACCAGGACAAAAATCCAGCACGGAAAAACTATGTGCCTTCACATTATCCTCTTGTCTGTGTTTCTGAAAGAACATAACAACACATCCCAACCAGATGTTATTCCTGGTTGTTCCAGGGAAGAGACCTTCCAAGCACACAAAGTGGCTCCAGGAAAGGTGATTCTGGCTGCCCAACCTCGAGGAGTGGTTCTGAGGAGTTTTCTGGGAACACCAGGAGCAGAGCACACAGGGACAAAGCTCTGACAGGATGCTCCAGGCCACACAGACACTTCCTTAAGGTGGGAGTGTGATCTGGCCAACTACTCTCTCCCTTGAAGACTCTCAGATCCCCTCTGGAACCAGCTGGGTGTGCAGATACACTACTCAAATAATTCAGGTATTATTCAGGCCACAGAACTGCTCCCAGTGACGCAGTTGTCCCAGACACCAGGACAGCACTGGGACATGCTGGCAGCGGCCAGCCTCACCAGCAGGAATTCAAGGACAACTGAGCAAAACTGGGAAGAATGCAGTACACAAATCCTCTGCATACAACTAGGAGGTTTCACAGGTTGTATAAACAGTAATACTTGTTAGTTTACATGCAAATTTTTATTTAAATCACCACTTGCTACCATACAACCTGACCAGCAGAGGATATATGCTGCAGAAAGTGTCATCTTGGAAGCAAACAAGTATATGAAGGGTGACTTCAAACCTGGCCGTGGGCAGGAACAACACTATACAGGTGAGGCAAAAAAATTAACTACTTAAAAATTACTTACTGCAATGGTAAAGAGTTCTATCAGTATGTTGCAGAAATAATGCTGGAAAGTAATAGGGTAAACATTCCCCAAGGGAACATGGATGAACTGCTGCCAGTGCTTTGATTACTTTCATTTTAGATACTGCTTCTTCAAGATTCAGTAATCAGACAGCTCAAAATTCAACTCAAACTTGAAATATCAAGGCTATTTTCAGGGGCTTTTTTGACAGAAGAAATTGTTTGTGGAAACAAATTATATCATCACTGCTATGTGCACATCAAAATATAAATACAAGTATAAAAAAAAAGATAGTATTTGTCCAATATATTAAGTATTAGCATGCACTAATACCAAATCCCTTTTCAAAGCCAGACCCCTCACAGAAAGTCACTTTTTTCCAGCCAAAAGTAAACTGCATTCATGTCCTGGAAAATTAATTGAACTGCATGCTACTGCAGTCACTGAACAGCACATCATGCATGAGTAACAGGTAAGTTTACCTGTCTTAAAAGGGTATTTGCAGAAATGCATAACAAGCTAAAATAACAAAGGATAACTGTACTTAAACAGTAATAAAGTGGATCCATTTTGTAGGGCAATCAAGCTTCAGCTGGATAAACAGATTAAAAAACTGACCTAACAACAAGAATCAATTCTGATATCCTGAACAAGTCATATCCTGTCTGGATCTGTAGGCATGAAGTTAAAAAAGAAAGAAAAGTCTGGAGGTGTTTTTCAGAATCCCAGAATGGTTTGGGTTGGAAGGACCTTAAACCCCATCCCATTCCACCCCCTGCCATGGGCAGGAACATCTTCCACCAGCCCAGGTTGCTCCAAGCCCTGTCCAACCTGGCCCTGGACACTTCCAGGGATGGGGCAGCCACAGCTTCTCTGGGCAACCTGTGCAGGGCCTGCCCACCCTCCCAGGGAAGGATTTTTTCCTGATATCCCATCTATCCCTGCCCTCTGGCAGTGGGAAGCCATTCCTCTTTTTCCTGTCACTCCAGGGCCTTGTAAATAGCCTCTCTCCATCTTTCTTGTCTTGGCTCACTTCAGGCCCTGGAATGCCATAATTAAGTCACCCCAAAGTGTCTCCTGTCCAGGCTGAACAATCCCAACTCCTGGTGCTCCATCCCCCTAATCTTCTCCACGGCCACCTCTGGACTCACCCCAACAGGTCCATGTCCTTCCTGTGCTGGGGATCCCAGGGCTGGAGCCAGCACTGCAGGTGGAGTCTCACCCAAGCAGAATCCCCCCATCACCTGCTGCCCACACTGTGGGATGAGCCCATCTCTGGAAAGGCTCCTAAAGGCCCTTCCTTGTGAGATCCGTCTGTCTAAACTGGACACAGAATAGGTGCTTTGTACCACGACCACAGCTGGGTCAATGATCAGGACACACTGGAAAATGCAGAGCACAGCCATGGTCACACTGCAATCCCCACCTGTTCCAAACCTGCCCCGCCTGTCACTCACCACCGGCAACAAGGAGCCACTGAGACAGGCCGAGGTTTCATCTGGAACTTGCACAGTGAGGTCAATACCAACACGTTCAACAGCAAGCTACAACTCAGCAAAGTATCTTCTCATGCTACAGCTTACAGTGGAAGCTTAAACAACGTTGGCTGAGATATTACACTGCTGCTGGAATTTACAGTGTCCGATTTTAGTTCAGGCAAAACAAGGTGCTTGCCCTCACCTGGCTGTTTTTTGCTGCTGTGGGGCACTTCTCCGTTGGTCACGGGCTGGTTACTGGTGACAGCGCTGCCTCCCGACTGGCCGTTCAACGCTTTGGGAGCGGATCCCAGGTTTGCAGCTATCACCGGTAACTGCTGCCCTCGCTTCAGAAGCTGCTTCTGTTCCTGGTGTCGGAATCGCGGTGGTACTTCCCGAGGAGGGTACCGAGGCAAGGGCTGCTGCTGGCTGCTGGCTGGGGCCCGCTTGGCATTATTAGTAGTGCTGGTTCCTGTGGAAGTGCCGTTGGAGGTGACAGGCTGAGGCTGGCTTACACTTGTCTTGGTTTGTTCTGGCACTACCCCCACCCCCAGGAAAAAGAAAGTGGGACAAAGTTATTCATACGAACGGCAACTTAAAAAAATCAAAGACTGAGGCAATACTCAGAGGTGTTTATATATGGTGCAATGGCGGCATTTCTTCCTATTCAATCTATACCTCATTCCCCAGGAAAAGCTCTGTTATTCCACAATCACACACTTTCATGGCACAGCTCTGGAAGCAGGAATATGCCTTGCTATCACTCCTAGCATCATCACTTACAGTAAACTACTGCTAACCAGCTTTCCACAGCTTTTTGCTGACACACCAGCACTGTGCAGTTTATTGCAGCATTTAACCTAAGTAGAAAACTACTTCAGTACTAAAAAATGAAGTTTCCCACTGGAATTAGATTTTCAGTGTCACGTACAGAAAACAGCCCTGGCCTGGCCCAAGAAGAACAAGCCCTACAGGACCTGTTGCTAGGACTTCCCTCCTTTATCGGCCCCAGTGTCCAAAGGGGAAGACAGCAGTGCCCTCAAGTCCCTGGTGCCAGCAGGAATGGTTCCAGCACAGGTAACACCACACAGAGCCTGGCAGGATGGGACTGGCACTGGCAAAATGCCAACTGGGCAACTGCAACTCCAAATTATCTCCGTGCCCGCAGCACGGCCCCGGCAAGGCGAGGGCAAGGTCGCTTCAGCTGCAAGGGCACAGCGAGGGAACACACCAAACCAGCTGCTGGATCCAGGGAAACCCACCCCATCCTCAGCCACACAGCCCACCCCAGCAGCAGGGCAGCAGAGGGCGGAGGAGGGGGCAGGGGGAGGAACTGGTGAGTAAACCAGCTCAGCAGGGAGGAAGGGACACCGAGCTGCTGGTGTGTGCCCTGGTACTACTGCCATCCCTCCCCAACCCAGCACAGCAAAGCTTCACTCCATCCCTCCTTACTGACATGTTAATGTACTCTTCAAATTTTCTGGATACCCACAAAATGTGTTAGTATTTACTGTGGAACTTCCTGAGATACCTCAAGACTCAACCATGACCTCCCTCAGCACTAGGAATATTGTTGCTACATGACTGAAAAGGTAGTTTTCAGGGGCCCCTAAAATTTTTTTAAATTTGTTTAAAGACCATTTTATCATTGTCTTTCAGGAACAGATTCATGGGAATATAACATAAAAAAATAAATGAAAACAAACTCAAGCTTTTATTTAAAGAATCAATTTGCATGTTGTCAGTGCTATTATGACTATAATTTCAGTTTATTTTTACTTGAGTATACAAATACATATTATTAAAAACACAACCTAGAAGTCCTTTAGAACAACAACAACCAAAAAAAAAAAATCCCAGAAGAGTCAGAATCCAGGTTGTGTTTTAACGGATTATTTTATTTAAGCTGCTTAAGAAAGCAGGAAAGAACTTCTTTGTTCGACACACAGGTGGGCAGAAGTCTCAGGGTGAGGAGCACCCAGCTCCCCCCACAGCCCCCACATCCCTCTGGGCACAGGTATCTGGAGAGGGACCGAATTGTGGACAGGAATGGCCAGGACATGAATCAATTTAATGTACAGACACAGGGAACAGAAGGTATTCAAAAGCTGTTAGATAAACTGGGAAGTTGATAAAGATCACAAACACCACCCCAGATTCCCTCAATTTAAGCTGTTCCCTGTATTAACAGGGGGTAACTGATTCCTTGAACGGCCTTTTGATGCACATAATGTGCTAACAAATTATGATCAAAACTGAACCACACAAATACAATGTAGTCTTAAACATACCTACTTCATTTGCTCCTTCTAAACTTTCTTGCTTTAAAAATAAAATGAGAATGAGTAAGCCCAGGGCTGTGGGGGGTGCTATGTAAGCAAACTGCTGTGAATTTGTTGACAATTTAATGCAGAAGCACTTTGCTCTTCTCTGTGGTCTACGTACTGCAAAAAGTTCTGAAATTAAAACACACTTATCCACACTCCACAATCCGTGTAACCACTGCCCAAACCTTAACTTTTGGCACTCTCCCTGTGCTTCTGCTTCAGCTGATTCCATGAGTGACCCTTCAGAGCCTGGAGCTGAGCTGTGCTGACAGTGACACACAGAACTCCCTTCCTGCAGGAGTGTGTCACATCCAGCCAACAAAGCACTCCTGGAGCCACACACTCCTTCAGCACACCCCAGTTAAGCTTTTTTTCTTTTTCACTGTCAGTTTAAGCAGAAAATACAAATACCCCTCACTTGAGGAGGTTTTAATACAACACAGAGCACCTGGTAATGTGCTCACGGAGCCACTTCTCCTTCCCTGCCACTTCCACTGCCCTACAACTGCTCTTCTGGGATAAAGGGAAACAATTTCCATCTGACATTCCCTGGACACCCCGACAGAGCTGCCAGCAGCACACTCACGGCAGTCCTAACACTTTACTTTCCTAATTAAAGCCACTTGAAGACCTAGTGTGTTAGAACAGACCCCAAGGAGCCGCAGGAACTCAAATGGCTCTCGACTATCAAGGAGTGCAACGAATAAACAAGGTGCTCGCTGCCCGAAGGCACAGCACCAACAGCACTTCTCCAACAGTTCAGGAATATGAAATGTCTCATATATTCTAAGCACTCATTTCCTCAGCAAATGTAGCAATTCTGTCTCCTATGATCAGCAAACTAAAGAGCAATCTTGCAGGTCCCTGGCTTAGACTACAGAACAGGCAGAGTCCACATTCGCATGCTAATTTTAAACTAAAATTATCCAAAGCACACAACTCCATTGCCCTCACCCCCTCAGAACCACAGAGTAAGTTTTAAGCTATACAATTTATCCTGTCCAACATTTTCTGCTCCACAACTTCTCAGAAGGCTAAATAACATTAATATTCCAATATGGCTACTGTGAATTCCAACACACCTAAATCGGTATCTTAATATTTTAATTTGTTCTAAACAAGTAGCTTGTTAATAAAAGTTTGTTCTGCATATCAGCATTTTATTTTGAATCTTATTAATGCAGAAATACAATACTAACAGACCTACAGTTTACCACAGTTAATTAACTTGACTAGGAACAGCAAGTTTACAGAAATGAGTATTAAAAATGACAGATTTTCATAAAGAACAAACCTGCTGCAAACCCTCAGAGCAGGGGATGGTGGAGTTACAGTTTACAGAGAGATTCCAAAGAAAGACGCTTCCAACTTGTGTTGCTTTCCCACTCTGCAGATTTCATTAGAAAATGGAGGAGAAGCATGGTGTCATTTTACTGCTCCAGGAGCTGCCTGCCAACTCCTCCTGGAGCAGGGGCCCAGGGACTCGCGCTCCCCTCCAATAAAAAAATGGCAGCTGCTTGAGGAACTTTAACGCAGATGGAAAACAGTTTCCCCCTCGCCCAAAATCAGCGCACAGCGATCAGACCCTTCCCTAACACACACAAAGAACAGCACCAGGCTGGCAGGGAAACGCTCCTCGTCGCCGCTGCCGGAGCTGCCCCTGGAAAACGCCTTGTGCCGCTCTCCCTGCATGGCATGCCCCGGAGTTGTCAGGGCTGGAATGCTGAAGGGCAAACAGAGGAAGCCTGGCTTTCAAGCTGACACACGTAAGATGTAGTGCTAGAATTTTCGTGGTGGAAAAATGGCCGCAGCTGTGAGCTCGGAGCTGCTCTGGAAAATATCTCCGTGTTTGCCAAGGCGTTAACCCCTGCGGATCCAGAGGTGAGCGCGCCCTTCCTGCGGGGACTGCACAGCCAGCCGGGCCATTCCCGGCATTCCTCGACTCACTTGCGAGATTTAACAGCTAACAGAGGAGTTTTTCCGACCGGGAAAAGCAGAGGCAGGCAAGAGAAAACCCCGACGAAAACCAGAAGGGTCAGTGCAGTCGGGCCATTCTGCTTTGCGGAGAAGAACGCGAACAAGTTTCCAAGGTGGGAAATGTGAGTCAAAGATTTCAACTCGACGCCCAGCTATTTTTAGAGCACTTTCCGTTTCAGTGGGTGATTCAGTTTATTCTGTTCTGCAACGAAAGTGGCACTTTCTGCTGAGGGATCCGGTGCTGCAGTGACAGCTGGGTGCAGCTCGAGCTGCTGCTGCTCTCCAAAGCCCAGAACCTTTCAGAACTAACCCCAACCCCAGCACTGAGCAAGTTCTATCGATTACTTTGCATCTATACATTAAACTGTGGGCAAAGGGCGTTTCAGCTCACGCTGAGCTCTCACCCTGGGGCAGCACAACCCCGACTGCTGGAGTGAGCACACACAGCCAAACCCAAACACCCTTCTTGAACAGCG
Organism: Lophotriccus pileatus; assembly: GCA_035583135.1. Taxonomy (NCBI): domain Eukaryota; kingdom Metazoa; phylum Chordata; class Aves; order Passeriformes; family Tyrannidae; genus Lophotriccus; species Lophotriccus pileatus. The sequence goes on along the minus strand of JAWWES010000035.1, from coordinate 15,604,630 downwards.
TTTCCTGCAGTGCTGGACTCACCAGCAGCTCCCTGGGGCCACAGTGCTGCTGGAAGAGTTCTGGTTTAGAGGGAATTCAGGAGAAATGGATTGATTTGTCTATCTTTAATAGCACTGACTTTCAGCACAGCAACAGGACATATTTTGCCAGGCTAGAAAGAATACCACAACACTTAACTATTCTCCAGTATTCTCAACAAATAGGGATTTTCAAATTATCCTTATTTTTTCCTAAAGTACCTGGTAAAAGAGCACTGGGAAGGCACGTGTCCATGTGTTTTGCCAGCTGCTCCACAGACAGACAAACTTTCCACTTAGCAACTCATACACTCACCTCTAACTGCTCTGACCTGCTCTTCCCTCCTTTAATAAAACCAGCTGGATCAAACCAGACAGGTCAGAATCCATGAAATCTGCAGGAACGCCAAGTGTGTGTTTTTAACTGCAATACCACAGTAATAAAATGCTCTTGGCACCAGAAACATTTATATTAGCATCATCTTCATTACTTCCATCCCAATCCTGAACAGGAAACTCCCCAGCTCTGTGAACTTTCTCGGAAGGTTCCTGTCATTTTACATGAATGCTGGGACTGCTTCAGCTGGCACAACAGCAATTTCTACCTTAGCTACAACAGCAGTTTAGACCCATCCAAACTATGCTTAAAACCAAGAAATATCCTCCCTCCCCACCCCCACCACTTAACCAGCTCCTTTTCTGAAAGAGGCACATAATTCTGAATTATTTAGAGATCCTATACTCTTGTATTTTATCTTCAGCTCATGCACAGAATAAATTATTTAAGACATTAACGTGATGGAAACTTGGAAACTAATGAAACATTAATTTGCATCCTGAATACAAGGAGGCAAAACTGGTGAAACAAGGCAAAAGCCATGCAACACAAGATACGGATTTTGTTCCTATAGAAACTGTGGCAAAAAGTTGTGTTTCTGCATCTCACGATGTCTGTTCTTCCAGAGCACTGCCAGCTTGTGTTTCTCTGACAACTCTAAATTCCTGTTAAACTTTCAGAAATACCCTTTAAATAATAATGTAATTAAGTTGGAACTTCTTAATATTTCAATTAGTGAAAGTTAGGCCTCAAAGAAGAAAGATAAATATTAAAAAAAATTTCAGAAAAATTATTTTGTCCTTCCCTGTGAAGATTCCCACCAGGTAGCCTCCTGAGCAGAATTCCTGCCCTCCCTGTTCAAGCTATTTTTAGCCATTTGCTTGTGCAGCCTTGGCCCTGACATGAGGCCAGAGCAGCCCAAGCATGCAGGTCAAATGGTCACTCCAAATGCACGTTACTGTTTACAGCAAAGTATTCTATTATTTTCCTTCTCCATCATCTTTTCAAACATGTTTTATCACTTCAGAATAAATCTAGATATTTTCCTAATTCTTTAAATTCAAGAGAAAAGGGAAAACAATCTTTATTCTCCTTCTTAGGAGCTGGTTGGGATGGAGATCCACACAAACCCTACAAATACTCACAGTAACTGCAGTGCTCCCACCTGCCATGGACATGGAAATGACACCTTTCAGGTAGTGGCATCTTCATCATTCCACGTGCAAGAGTTAAAAGTGGACATAACAATAACTTGTCTACCAAGTGTTCCCAATCCCAGCTGCACTTAGAATATCTGGAAACTACATTTCAAACAGATCATTCTACACATTCTTCACCATTACTCTTCTAGGCTTTTGTGGTCACTTTGAAAAAGTGCAGCTGAAGTCTCAAGGATCCCACCTTTCACCTCTGAAAGGAGTTTTCAGGTGACATGTTTGATTCAACGCATTTAAAACCACAGAAAGAATACACAGAGTAAAACTAACTGTAAAGTAACTTACCTTTGATTTTTTGTTCAATGGCCTAGAACAAGAAAAAAGAAGTGTCAGTGATTTGTGCAGATAAGAGAGAAACCACATGTGCACGTGCCACTTCATAAAGCAACATTAGCTTTTGACTTTCCTCTTTTAATATGGTTTCAAGTTATTTAATTATCTGCTTCAGAAGCATCTCTTTAACCAACCCAGGCCTATTATTCCTTATGCCTAAAAAGCTGTTTAAATGTTACAGAAGACAAAATTAATTTGAAAGATAACTACATGAAACAGACTGAATTAAACTTGCAAATTAAGATGTTTTAAGTGAGTTAAAAACTGTGCCTGGAAGCAAAGAGCCGCCACCACTTTTACTGCAGAACAGGGAAGGGAAGGGGGAGGGACCTGGAAATAGAAAGGAGTAAGAGAGCAAATGCCAAAGCTTCAAGTCTTTCATTTCCAAGATTCACCAGGTTACACCTGTGGTGTGGCCAAGATGAAAGATCTATTTGAATAAAACTTTATCACAGCATAAAACTGGGGAGAGAAACATTTCTCTCCCCAGTTTTATGAGTGAGACTGTGCTCAGAAAGCACCTCCCAAAGCACATACTCCCTCCTATCTGAAACTAGAGTTCCCACTTTTAAAATCAATTATTGCCACAACAAAATCAGATTAATTTGATGTGGTCACTTTGGAAGCTGCATAAAACCTATTTTAATTGTGATGTTCCATATATTTGCAGTATGTAATAGACTTGCAACAATACTGAGGGTGTGACTGTCTATAATGAAAGCCACAAGGAGGGAGAGAAAGGAGAGTGTGTGAATGCAAGAAGAATTTATGGATTCACTGGTTTGATGTCAGACTTGCCCAGATTCAGACATTAGCACTGCTAGGGCCGACACTGAAACTTTAACCACAACTCTTCCGTGCCCTGACCTTGTCTCTCTTCAGGAAATCAAGGGCACATTAACAGAAAACCCCTTCTTATGCTGACAGAAAAGGATACACACTTTGTACTCTCCCCAGTTGTGACCCAAGTCATTTGCCTGGCACTTGGCCCATGAACAGGAAAATAACTTAGAACTTCTCAAAGCTCTTTTGCTGTTTCTGGCAATCCACAGCACCCAAAGAGACTCGTGAAGAGCCAGGGCACAGCCCAGGCTCCCGACTGCTTTCTGCACTAAGGTGCAAGTCTCTAAGAGAAAAAACATTGCATGTATTTCAGCTGGGCTCTTCCAAAGTGAACGGTTCAAGACTTTGCAGGTTTTGCTAGCAAGCCTGTGGAAGGTAAAACAAAGCAGTGTGCTCCTAAGAGCCACATCCAGCATCAGGCACTGGATTCACAGGAAAACTGCTGAGCAGGTTCACTCTGCTCCCACCAGCCAAAGAATCCCAAAATGGACATATTTAAAACCCACATTTACAAGCTCCTCTCAAGCTCGGGGTCAGTATTTAGAATCAATGGCAGTGAAGAGTATCTTGTCAGCAAACAGGGATTCTCAAGTGTTTACAAGCACTCCTGTGACGTTTCCATCCCTAAACACCTTTGCTATCAATATTTTCATTTTTATCCACCTATCCTACCACAAATTCTCTTATGACATGTTTCCATACTGCAGAATAAGATATATTAAAATAAGGATACAGCTGAAAGCCACTACCTTCACATGGTACTTTTATTCTACTAATAAATGCATTAACACTGGGAGGTTTCAAACTTGAAACTGCCTCTAGTGACAATCATGAAAAAGAAGGGTCATCCCAGAAGAAAATCTAGTCTTGTAAGAAAGAAACTACACAGAGCCAATGACACTGTTCAGTATGTCAGTAACCACTAGATAACTGCCAGCACATTTGAATTGAAAACACTAAATTAACAAGAAAACACCGGTGAGTAACAGCAGCTAAATCAGTTTTTATTAATGGTGAAACAAGTCACCCCTGAGCACAGGGTTTTATTTTTCAGTGCTCCACATACCTTTTTTTGAGCAGCTTCCTTCTTCTTCTTGTCTTCTTTTCTCTTTTTCCTTTCTTCCATCAACTGTTCTTCCTCTTCTTGCACTAAATCCCTGAACCACACAGTTTGTAATTAACTCTCCCAAAATACAATCTGTACACACTTAGATTCATTTTAGAACAATTATTTCACAGTGACACAAAAGGAACTGGGGAATTTTGCTTCTAATTGGATCCTGTTTCTACAGGGACTGTCACTGCAAGACACAAGTGACAGGACTTTAAGCGCACATGTGGTGTCAAGATACACAGAAGGTGTTCTTTCTTCCAAAGCCTGCAATGAAGGCTTAGACTTTAATTTGATTCAAAAGCCAGCAAATTCAGATGTTATTTAATCTCTACCTGAACTGGTACAACTGAGTTCTGGCACATCCCAGCCCGGAGCATTCCCACACTCAGCCAAAGCCACGCACACCCTGCACATCTGCACCAGCTCCCTGAGCCCGAACCACCTCTGCCAGGAAGCAGCAAGTGTGGGCACTGTCAGAGCACAGCTGGCACCACCAGGGCCATCTTAGAGCTCCCTAACCCAGGGACAAAACTGCAACTTGCTAAAAGCGAAACCCAAACTCAGAGCATTAACTAAATTCACTTCAGTGTCAGTCTGGGGCGGTCACTACTTGCTTCTGCCTGGAAACACCGGGCTCCTTTTCAACCCCAAACTGCCCATAACTACACACCTCCAGTTTCAGACAAGATAATTTGATATCTGTCAGAAGCAATGCCATCTGAATGCATTACACTACAAGATACTCCACAAGTACTAAAACTTTCATTACTTTCTTAGAAATATAAATAACCAGTTAATTCTACTTTTAGGTCAAGTCCCTTTCAAAGTGACTGCAGGTGTCAGTTTTGGAGTTTTCCTTTTGCCAGAGGAATCACAACCCACCAAACACAACCTGGCTATTTTGCATTTTACCACAGCTTTATCATCTGGCTGCAAGATTCATCGAGGATCATCTCCCTGCAAAAGCAATTTGCATTTACAGCTGGGTCTCAAAAATGATTTCATGGACAACTAAGAGGTCAGTCATGTAACTACAGAAACAATTCCACCTGGCCAGTTTCATTTAGAGCAACCCCCTGGATGCAGTGCAGCTCTGAGTTTAATGATTAACCTGCAGTGACATCTGTGCACTGCAAAGGTGACACATCAGTCAGTTTTGTCCCTTGCTGTCTCACATCCTGAGCATTTGTAACCAAAGGGAGTTGGTGACACTGATCCTCAGTTTGGGCTAATTTGGGACAGTCCAATTTTTAACAGGCAATTTAAGCTGGAGAATAATACCAGGTCTGGAATCAGTGCAGAGGAAACAGGTTCTATAGGTCTCAGCTCTTCTCAACATGACCCCCAGTTCACTTCCAGCTCCCTTCCACACTGAGCAGAGCCAATGGTTCACTCCTCAGGAATTCAGTACTTCCTGAGGTACCACTGACAGCAGGAGATGCCTAATGCAGCTGAAAAGGCAGAGTACTGTGTCCTCCTGCCATGCCCACAGCCCTTCTCTCTCCCAGCCTCAGTCCCTCACAGGACATGGTCCATGGGCAGCTCTGCCCACCCTCCCCTCGGACTGGCTGCTGGAGCAAAAGCTTAGTTACAGAACCTGTAAGAGTTCTAAGAGCTAAGAAAGCCACCAGCACTTGTTTTGTGTAACAAATTTCAGTCTGTCACATGCCAAAACTGCATTAACTGAAAAAATGCTCCGCTTTTAGAAGAAAGCTGTAGCACATTCAAGAGCAAGCAGAATGCAAAATAGTATTTTCACAGGGAAAAAAAGTAACTCATCAATCCTGCTACAGCTAAACCAACACGATTACATTTCATCCTGAGAATACAGATGCTAACAACTAACATACCAATATCTCTGGAATATTCTACCACAGCATCATCGGTTTGTTTTCACACAGGCACGACAGAGCTCCTAAATCATGACACTCTATGACATCTGATCTTCTTCTAATTAAGAAAAACAGATTCTAGATTACAAAGCCAGCTTAGGACACATAAACCCACATGATGATTAGGATCAGGACTCCAGGCAACCCCTGAATAAAAATTATCCACCTACAGTTCATGCTGAGTTTTTAAGAGTATTAATTACCACTACAACATTAAATCTCAGTGACTGGAGTGCAAAACTAACCCATTGTACAGCAGCAGCAAAGCCCTTCCTGCTCCTGTTCTTCCCTGAAAACTGACCCCTTCGAGGAAGACAGGCCTATCCACCACCCTGATACACACACTGAAACCTGAGACACAGATTCACATTTGCCTCGTAAGTCTCCAGAGTCTCCGGCAGAACTCCTGAATTTCCACCTCTGACAGCACCAAGTGTGAGTCTCCCTTATTCTTTCCAACACAGAAATCCACGGCCCTCTCACCAGACAGCAAGTGATGGGATGGATGCCTCCGAGTCCACCTCCATGGGAACACAGAACAAACAAGCTCCATCTCTGATGCTACTCCTTGAGGAACATCTCCCACTCAGCACCTCTGGCCAAGGGCTCCCTGCTCCTGTTACAGACCAACAGCAGCTCCATCCTCACAGCACGGAACAGGAACCACCAAGGAATCCAGTCTTGTGCCAACAACACAGAGCCAGAAAAACAACAAGTTCTTCTGCTGGGCTTTTCCCTGTATCTGGGAGATTTAATCCCCGGGCCTCGTGTGGCCCAAGTGTTTGCAGCTCGCTCTGCCAGCGGGCCCAGCCAAGGCCCAAGCCTGAAAACTGAAATACACAAACAGGCCCCCATGACTTCCCCTCTCAGCCATCCCACTGTCACCAGACACAGGCACAGGGAACGTCCTCCTCCTCCTGTGTAACGGGATTAGCTTGCTCAAGGTTAAATGGCCTTAGCAGAAATGCAAACCATATTTTTCAATTTAGATCAAGTGAAAATAAAACACCCCGGCCATAGGAAATCCACATCAGAGACAGAACAAAGGCCTCTGGTTCCAACAGCTTAACTTGAAAGGTGCTTTATTTTCAAATGAGACCAAATGAAAATGGATCTAGATCTCAGGAGAGACTGCACATTTGATGGCTCTGAGAATGTGCAAGGAGAAAGTGCTGCTAGCTGCATAAATTTGAACAGACCAAGGGTCAGATAAATATTTACCATCTTTTTCTAAAAAGGAATTTTTTGCTCCAGGTGTGCACCCCTTGTATAAGGAGGGAAAAAAACAACAAACTACCAAAATGTTTTCCTCAATTAAGCCATTAAAAAAAAACCAAACCAAATCAAAAACAAAACCAGCTTTTTAATCTTCTTGAACAGGTATCAAGACAGTGCAAGACACTTTATTTTTGTATGCTTGATTTGTTATTCAATTTGTGGAGACTGGAAAAAGCTCTAATGCTCAAACTGCAAACATTCCAAGGTAATATTTATATCAAATCACGTTTCACTCATTACTTTAATTCTTGAAAAAGAGTTCTATTAATCTTTAATTTCTAACGCTCCAGTTTGGCATGGTAAAAATACCTGGGCTGAAACAGCCATATTTAACCTTTATTCTTATGTTGTAGAAGGGGAAAATCAAGTTCCTCCATATTTTCCCTGGCAGACAGGCTGAGGATGCAGTAATTAATGTTTGTGCAGTGCTGCTACCTTTGTTGTTACAATATACCAAAGGGCAACATGTGTTGCCACAATGAAATCACAATTCTATCACCTCACAGAGGAAATGATGGGTACAAGAATTCTGAATCACCATCCCTGGAGGGATTTAACAGCCATGTGACACTTGGGGACATGGTGGCACTGGATTAACAGCTGAAGGAAAAACATAATGGATTTTTATGGATTTTTACCTTCTTCCCACATACCAGATGGAGCAAACATACAAGGAAAAATTAGAAGTGACTGGACACACAGGCTTTTGAAACCACTCTAAAAATTTCAGTGACAGACATAAAATAAATTTGGGGTGAAACAAATAAATAAATTAATGCTTTCCACTGTTTGCTCTTCTCCTAGTTATAAATTAACCTGCAGTGCTACAGGTGGAACATTGCCAGGTAACTACAGGTAAGCACCAGGAATTGAAAGGTCTTTAACAATTCTGCAAAGCACTAAGTGCTCAGCCTACAGCTGATCTTCTACACATGCTTTCAAATATGTTGCTGAGACTGAAGAGTTTTCTATATTTTGACCTAAAAGTTCCCTAATCTTTAAATTTTTTGAAATTACACAATTACATGCAACTGCCAATAAAAATGATTTTTCAGGTTCTATAAAAACCAACAGCTTTTCTACTCAGCAGAATCTACGAGGATCAATTATAAAATGTGTATGTTCATTAAAGAGGGATTCTACAGTTCCTTTATCCCTGAGTCCCACAGAACAGCGAACTACACCAAGAAGAGTTCATGGAACAGACACCAGGACTTTGAAGTTAACAAAAAACCCCAGCAAACCCCACCAGTGCCTCAGATGGAAATGCTCTGGCACCTCAACCCACCCAGCGTGTTCCTGGGAGCACAGAGAGCCTCAGGCAGTGAGAACAAAACAAACCCACTCATTTACAGATGTGTGTACGTTAGTTCTTTCCAGCTAATAACAGAAAGGAGAGGTGCTGCCAAGCTAAAAACTGAAACAAATACTTCAATGAAAAATTAATTAGTAAATGAGTATCAGCTTTTTTTTTTTTTGCTTTGAAATACCTCAGTCTTTAAATTATCACCCTAAAAGTGAAGTGATAGAATTCTACCTGCCATGTCTGCCACTACCAATTACCTGGAATACACTCAGCTTTCCCATTTTCCCAGTACAGGTGCTGGCTCACCAGAACCACGTTCCCAACTACCAGCACTATAAATGCACCACAGTTCTGGAACATTTGTGTTAGTTTTGTCCTCAGGTTTCATCCGAGATGTTCACTGCTACACAAGCAGACAAAAGACAGATCTGTTTCCCAAGAAGTTTATCATCCAGCTCCACAAGACTCCGGCAGCAGCCATAAACAATCCCTATCTCCTGTAACAAATGAGGGATCGAAGAAGGCAGATTAAACTGCTCCTCCACAGTCACACTGGTCATTCCACAGGAGGCTCTAACAGAAGCACAACCCCAAACAGCTGTTCAAAACCAGCCCCCCAACTCTGCCCCGCTCCCAGGCTGCTGCAGAGGCAGCACTGCTCTGCACAGGGGTTTGCTCTGAGACCCAAAACACTACAGCAAATACAAGGTACCTCATGGGGACCACCGGACAAACGACCTGGAAAAGTGTCTGTGCAGGAGAAAGGGGGGAGTAATTTGGCAAAGGTGTGTCTAAAGGTCTTGAACAGCACAAATAGAATGGGTTTTTTTCTGCAATAAACTCTCCCCATTTCACAGCAGACATCATTCTATCAGAAGTTTCTCAGGGAAAAAAGACCCACATCCCCCAAAACCCAGCAGAAAACCAACTGCTTAAACATCAACAGAAACTACTGCACTCCTCCCTGTTTCTCTATGCCTCTGTCATTCAGCCAGCTCTTTTTTACCCCTGCAGCAAACAAGGAACATATCACAGCAACACGGTAGTTATTGTAACACAGAACTGTAAAAATCAATCGTACAGCAGAAACTTAGAACACAAGAATGAAATCTAGGTGAGAAATTCGCTGTCCCAAAACATGGCCAGTCTGCAACCAATGCAGATGGAATGTGGAGCAGAATCACAGGTGAATGGAAGCCATGGAGACTCTTGCCTATGGTTTGCATGCTTGTGAAACAAGAGACAAACCCCTGGGTTTGGGAAAATAATTGCAAATGTATTTCAGATATTTACCTTCTCTCAGTTCCACATAAATGAGGCAGGAAAGCCCTGTTTACCAAACAGAATTGAAAGGTTATTGCTTAAATCAGAAGAACTAAGTGGTGATTTTTAGCAGTCCTGATTTTAACCAAATTTAACTCTTAGATGTGCCCAGTTAACACTGGATAGCTCTTGTTCTGGCCAAACAGGTGACATTTGACTCGTAACATTAACAATGCACTTATCTGAATCACTGTCACTGGCTTATTTCTGAGACCAGGCATGTATGAATTCTAGAGAGAACACAGACCAAATGAGGATTCTTTTCCAAAAGGCCAAGCAAGCCAAATGCTAATCCTGAGTGTAAAACAGGAATCACTCCACGCTGTACTAAAATCTGTAATACTTAATCCTGTCACAAACCTACTCTCCAGGCCAATATTCCCAGTAAGATGAAAAATATTTGCTACCCATTAATTCATGAGCATAAACTCCAGAAGTGACTTCAGAATACACATGGAGCAAACCCAACATCCCGTGGTGTTCACAGCCTACATCCACACTGTGAAATCTGAGATTAACATAAACTACAGCACGGGGCTATGTACCTTCCCAGGAAAGAATATTTGCTCTTTTGCAGCTTGACTAGGTCACTGCAAATTTAATAAGACTGTAAATAATGACACTGGGGGAAGAACGAGGGCTATCTGCTGAGTTCCACCCCAGTAAAACAATTAACCAGGCCTGCCCAGCGCAGGCACACCGCGGTTTATCAGCTGTGTGCTCACACAGCCAGGGCTCCCTGGCTAAACATAAACCAGCTGGGGCATCCATGTGAACTTCAAACCACTTCTGAACCTTTTCAATGAATAAAACATACCCCTCCGTGTCAGGGAGACACAGGGACCCATTCCACAGCAGGATTTACTTTCCAAGCACTGAATTTTGGCACGTCTGTAGTTTTCTTTCACTTCTTGTCACTCTTGGCCTCGCCTGCAGCGTGACAAGATCTCTGCTAAGGTCATAAAAATGTGCAGATCTACTGACTTACTAAGACTGGCACCAAAGACTGCTCTGAACTCAGCACTCTGTCACTCTAAATAACCCCGTTCTGAAATCACTTCTGCCACCGAGGAAACACCCCGTGCTTTCACAGAACCCCGACAGGTTAACAGCAACGTGCCAAAGGCATCTTAAAGATTCCATGTGTTCAAATTACTCCATGCATTTATTTCAGCAACAACACGGGAAAAATTATTCATCCTCAAGGGTATTACCAAAAAGAATCCTGACAGCAGGGGAAAGCAAAGCAGTTTTCACAGTGTGATCATAACTCGGCCTGGGAGTGGGAGACTGCTCAGGCACAGGGAAGGAGGAGAAAAGCAAGGTACCAAACCTTCTAGCAGCTATATTCAGGGTTTGGGCACATTGGGAAATCCCTGTAACAATTAGCAAAAGGCCCTTTAAGGTCTGACTGAAAAAGAACCCAAAAAGGAAGTAGGACAGAAGCTGAAATCAAAGAATGTAAAAACCAGAGCAGATATCTGCGGGAAAGTCACAGAACTAAAAGCCAACGGTGCAGGAGAAACAACCACTTAAACACAAAAATGATGTGTGATGGCACAGGATTCTCAATTCAACACGACTCTGAACTCCTGCCCGTTCTACAAAGTTATCATTCTACAAACTACCTGCTAAGGGGGAATTCACCAACTAACTCTTCATGGCAAAAGAGGCAAAGACCCAACAGTTCTATGGCAACATACAGTTTATTCCACCTCTTGCCAGAACCGCTTCTTGCCTCCCAACAATATATGCCTGAAGTGTATAGAAAAAAAACCCAAATTCTTCCTTTACTTTTTAGTTATTTTTAGGTAGTACAACCTAGAGCAGAAAAGATACTTTTCTCTTCAAAAATCTCCCCTAGTAAAGACACTCTATTATACACCTGACGCTGTTACATGAAAAAAAAAAGCTCTGTTAAAAAGATGTTTAGTCTGCAGAACTAACTAAACTTGCAGAGATTTCTCTCTATGCAATAGAGAACGAGTTCCAATTCAGGGGTTTTTTTTTAATCTTTACAATTAACAAGAGATTAAAGCTCCTGATAAAGCCCACAACTATTTCTAGCCCAAGGCCAACTCTCCATCTAAACAGTGGGAGGGAATTTAAATGAGCCTTTTACCTGCTTAGTTTTCTTTCGACTTCTTTGGTAGCTTTAGCTTCCAATTCTCTGGAAGAGAAAGCGGTGTTGGTTTCCATGTCAACAGCAATGCAGCACGAAAATAAAACTGGTGCGGGGTCAGGATGCACAGGGAGCTCCAGGTGGGGTTGGTCAGGAGGGAGCAGGGAGCGTATTTTTTGCCCAGAGATCGGATGCAGCGGTGTGTGTGTCCAGGGAGGGCGAGGGGCGCGGGCAGAGCCTGTCCCTGCCGCGCTGTGTGCCCCCGAGCCCGGCACCCAGCCCCGTGTGTCCCACCCGCACCCCGACACCCGGCCCCGCTCCGTGTGCCTGCGCTTCACCCTTCCGAGGAGTTGAGCGAACACAATTCTGCTGCATCACCTCAGCCCGCGGCCGCGGCTCCAGCGCAGCCCGGGACGCTCCGATCCCCACCGCCGGCCCCCGGCGCTGCCGGCCCCGCAGAGCGAACCCGGAGCCGGGCAGGGCACAGCTCGGCCCGGGGGGGCGAACACCGCTCCGGGCGGGCGCCGCGACCCCATCCCGGGGTGGCCCCTCCGCCGGCCCCGCGACCCGGCGAGGCCGACCCCGACCCCGACCCCTCCGTCCGCCCGGGGCTCCGCCACCACCCGGCCCTGCCCTGCCCTGCCCCCGCCCGGCCCGGTACCGGCCGCCCGGTACCTCATGTATGTAAAGTGCTCGGAGTCCGTCCCGGAGGCGGCGGCGGCGCGGGCCCGGCGCGGCCGGCGGGTCTATGCGGGCTGCGCCCGGCGCTGCGGAGCGGGAGGGCCCGGCAGCTGCAGCCGCAGCTCCGCCGCCATTTCCTGGCGCCGCCGCCCGCCCGCCCCGCGCGCAGGAAGCGATCCCGCCCGGCCGCGCTTCCGGGGCGCGACATGGCCGGGCCGCCTCACGGAGGGGGAGCCCGGCTAGAGCTGGGCCGGCGGCGCTCGGGCGGGGGGCAGGGGGAGAGGCCTCCCCTCAGAGGGTGGTGGGCGCTGAACGGGCTCCCCCAGGGCGGTCAGAGCTCCGGGGGGTGGTTGGACAGCGCTCTGAGGGACTGGGGGGGCACTGTTGGGGTGTCCTGGGCAAGGCCAGGGCTTGGATCGATCATCCCTTCCCGGTGAGGATATTCTGTGATTCTCTGACCATGGTTGGGAGAGACTTTAAAATCATGCAGGCTGTCGGTCCGGCACCACGGTGTGACCCCTGAACCACATCACCCAGCGCCACATCCAGACGCCTCTCAAACACCTCCAGGGAAGGTGACTGCACCGCCTCCCTGGGCAGCCCCTTCCAGTGCCTGACCACCCGAACAGTGAAAAAGTATTTTCTGATATCTGATCTGAATCTCTGCGCTCTCAGATGGTTGCTCTGGTCCTCTCACTGCAGGCACGGGTCCCACCTCACTGTGTCCTCCCATCAGGGAGCCACAGGAGCAGGGAGCTCCTGTCCCGATGTGTTCCCTCACTGTCCCAGGCGCTGTCTGATCAAACACCCTCAGCACAGCACAGACATTCCACAAGCGATACAGGACAGGACATGGATGGACCTGACATCCATTTCCACGCATGTTTTCCGTGTGTTGGGTGCTGCTGGTGTGCCTGGCCCTGCGCTGAGCTTGGGGCGCCAATAACTGACAGGCAAAAGGGGTGAATGTGTAAATAACCACCACAGATCTTTCTCTTACCCTGCCACTGACTCTGCTGGATTGAGGGAGGGAATAGAAAAGTCCCCAGCACTGGCAAAGCTGGTAAAAGATTGATATAAGTGAACACAGAGCGTATTCCAAAACACAGAGAGATACTGTAACTTCAAATACAGAAAATGAAGAGAGAGGAGTATGTGAGCCACACTCTGTTACTGGACTTGGCTTCAGGAACAATATTCCAGAAATCAGAAGAATCAAGCCAGTCAAAGGACTGAAGAGGATAAGGAATGAGAACTGAGAGCAGTAATATCAGGCACAAGTGAAACTGAAAGCAAAGACCCAGTGAGCAGTTCTCCATCTGGCAGGCACACCCTGTCCAAGGTTTTGTTGGGGTAGGGAATTTCCTGGTCTCTCTTTGCATCCAGCTGCACACTGTCACCAGCATTTACCAGCCTAGCACCTTGTCAATGCTGGTGAAAAAATGAATGCTATTTGATTCTCCTGTGGCATGAACAGAAGCCCTGGGCAAATGAGCAACTGTCCCTGGAAATCTGCTGCTGTATCCACTGTCTCTCTGCCTGCATGAATGAAGTACAGCGTTTTTCAGCTGAAGAAGATGATACATTAATAAAGATGAGGTTTATGACAATGCAGGGTAGCCAGGGAGGGTATTTTTGTCCATAGAGGCTCAGTAATGCAGAGTGCATTGCTGTGAGCTGAATATGCACAGGCATAAAGTGATTGGACTTAAGGGGTACTGACAGTTTGAAACTGGTTTGAATTAATTTGGTCATGTTTATTTTATTTCATATGAAAAAGTTTGGACTGTCATGTAATTGTGTGTAACTGAAAGCCATTATTTCCTGAAGTCTGACTCAGCTCTCTCTCACTGTTCCATTCACAGCAGCCCCGTTTCATCTCTCTTTGGAGGTGCTACACGTGGTGTAGGAGGGCTGCTGTTAAGTCTGTCCTCAGTTGGGAAGGCTGATGAATGCATTATGTACTCCTGTTATGTCAGTTTGTTAACTGTATTGTGCCACTGTCAATAAAATTCATAGTCAAGGTCTGCAGCTTTCTTTATTATTTTAGATTGTTCTCTAATTTTATTTATGCACATGCTCCTAGCACCTAGACTGCTGCAGTGGTGACTTCCATTCTGTAAACGCTGCAGCTGGTTACACACTGTCAGCAAATCACTGTAGATATAACCAGTGTATATATATTTATAACCAGTGTGTAAGTGTAAATGTCAGCTGCAGGAACCAACCCTCAATTACCCACCCCATCATCTTCTTCCTTCATCAGCGTCATGTTCTTTCTTACCTCTTTCACCCTCACAGGTACCACTTTGCTCAGCTGAGTTCTGACACATGAAACTGGCTGGTGAACTCCTGGACACACCAGGGAAATTAATGAACCCTCACATAGGAAGGGCATTTTCTTCTGGAAGAACTGGAAGGTTGAGCTTCACCCGTGCCAGAGCCTGTTAGTCAGAGCAGTGCTATGAGCTCAAGGCAGCTGGAAGCAGCTCTCTGATGTTCACCACTCACCCCTGGTTTTAGCCTTGTTATGTGCCGAGCCCAAGGTCATTTGGGAACTGAGGTTCTGGGTGACCTTCTCTTCTGCTTACTGCAGTTATTTAGTTCATTCTTTGTGCTTTGGTTTTCACTGAAGCTGGAACCTCTGGACTTCTCTGTTAAGGCCTCAGATTCCTGATTCTGCCAGCAAAGGGAGCGCAAAGCAACACCTCTGTGCTTGAAAAGACATACATAACCACCTGGTTTGGGAGCTGCTTTCAGCCTGAGGGTTGATAAATCCTTAACCCTCATGGCATCACTGTTCCCAGGAACCACCATGTTCCCGGGCAGGACGGAGAGCTCAGGGCAGTGTGTGAAGGGAGGAACCTCCAGCAACGTTTCCCCCTCACCCTGCCACTGCTGTCCTTCTCTGTTGTGTGTTTGGCTCCACAGCACTGTGGTCATACATTCCATCAGAAATCAGAAATAATGGAAACAACTCTTCAAGGGCGAACACACCTCCCGTGTTCGGGCAGCTGCCAGGGATGGATCTGTGCAGTTACACTTTCACCACTCCACAAACACGCCCTCCTGGGCAGTGATCCCCAAATATCCTCTCCCTGCGACAGCAGCCACCACCTGCACCCTCCTCCCATCATCACATCCCCACTCACTTTTTCATTAGGATTTTCGTGGCATCAGAGCAAGAGAACAAAAGCAGGAGGCAGAGAAATGCATTGGCTGAGAACAGCTAAAGGGGAGCTGGCTCCATTTCAGCGTTCCCATCCCCTCCACCCCTCAGCTGCAGTTTCTGTCAAGGCTTCCGTGGAGTTGGGAAGCCGACATGTTAGAAAACACTGTCTGCTTCTTGTCTGGGGAGAGCAGGGCTGGGGCTGTGCCGGGAGAGGGGCAGGGCTGGGGACGCGGGAATTTGCCATCAGTGACTCTCAGCCGCTTGTTCCAGTCAGCAGCGTCACACAGGGCAAAGCTGCTGTCATGGGAGAAACAGGTTGTTTCCACAATTGCTCTGGACTTAAATAATCTAAATGAGCTGATTTGACAGACAAGGGAAAACAGTCTCCTCGCCGACACGGCAACTCTCCGTGTTCCTCTGTGAGGAGGCTCCTCTCCTTTTCATTGTAGAGGCTTTATTTACAGGATTTAAAAATAGCCCAGGTGGCAGTAAGAGGTGGCAGTGTAAAGGTTCTGAACAGGCAGCACTTACTGATAGAAACAATCCCTGCCCTGGAGCCTGTCGGTGCATAAGCCAGGCTGTGAATGTCAGTGGGGGACATTTGGGACTCTGAGGATCCTTAATTAGGAGGAAAACCCACAAATCACAAAGCTGGAAGTTTATAACAGAAAGTGTTGGGCTTGCCTTCAGAGCACCCCTGAAAGCAGCTGGAAACAGCCCGGGGAAGCAGCTGGAAAAAGCCTTGGAAAGCAGTGAACACCATCCTGTGCTGAGGCCGGTGGTTAAACAGTCGGTTCTGTTTCATGGGCTGCAGCAGCAAACAGCCAGCGGATCTGTGCTGGGAGAACATTCCCTGCCTTGCCTCTGGCAGCACTATCACTGTTACACAGAGCAATCAGAGCAGGCACTTGGGGTTATTAAATGAGGATTTAATCCTATCCTTTAAATCAGCAAAAAAATTATCAAAGATAAAGGATTTCCCTGTGTTTTAAAGCCAGTCCAACTTGCGTTCCCCGATCTGCATTTGGGAAGGCTGCCAACTGCAAAATGGAATTGCTGAGCCTGGATTTCACTCTGCATCCAGCCAATTACACCAGCCTCACATCCCTGCACTCAGAAGTGGTGCAGTGCAAGAGATGCTCCCAATCTTTATTGCTTTGCCAGGGCTGCACTGCACTCCCAAAGGGAATCACAGCGGTGGGCTCCCTGGGGCTCTCCCCAGCTCCCACACTCCATAATTCCCAGGCATTAGTGGGTATGGCCCAGTGTAAACCCTCATGGAGGCTGGTGGAGGAGTGTCCCCAGCTCTGAAGGTCCCTCAAGATGCTGCAGCAGCAGGTCCAGCCACCCTGAGCCTCACCTGCCCTGTGGGCGGCTCAGCCAGACTTGCCCACGTGTGGTCTGCCAGGTCCACGCATGCTGACCTCTCTTCCACAGCTGTGGCTCTTTCCAACTTGTTTCTAGGTTTTTGCTAAACGAAAAGACAACTCCAAAAAATAGCAGAGCACTCTTTGAAGAGCCCGCAGGGTCACAAACCACTGTCTTTTGCTGCCAACAAGAAGGTGTGGATGATGTGTGAAGGGAAAAGTGCTTCCCTTCCTGCTGCTGCCCTCCAGTCCCAGTAATTTGCCATGAGCTCATGCAGTCACTGAGGTTCACAGAAGAAACGGCTTCCCCTCTCTTCAGCCCACCAGCTGCACCCATGGCAGAGCTCACCCTTCCTCCAGGATTCATCCCAGGTGGTGAATCGGTGAGAGACAAGTGAGCTACGGCTCCAGAGGAATGCCAGTGCCCTGGGAGAGGGACGGGAGCGCCCAGAGCACCAGAGTGGTCAGTACTGGAGTGCCAGCCCTGCACACCCTGTGTGTGTCTGCTCTGCCCTCCTTCATGTCCCACAGGAGCCAGTCCCTTTCTAATCAGTGCTCATCGACTGCCTCACTCACACCTGCCCTTTCTCGGCACAGCACCGGATTGACAGATCTCACCTGTTTCCTCTGCACTTCTCACTGACAGTGGCACAAACAATTCCTCCTCTGCCGCAGACCAGTTCTTTTTGTGCCAGCAATATGCTCTGCTTTAGGCTTCAGAGAGCGATTCATCTACTGAATTTCCTAATTAGGGAGAACAAAACGGGGCCAGGACACACTTTATTGAGCGATACCACAAACCACAGCACGAGCTCTGGCACTTGTTACCTCGCGGGACTGTCTCCAGGTGTGAGAGTGTCCTCAGGCAGAGCCCCGTTGGTGCTGCCAGGGTGGCACTTTGCCTGGGCCACTCAGGGGATCTTGTGTGACCCCGAACTGCTGTGCTCCCGATTCTCCCAGTGCTCCCAGTGTGGGAACTGTCGTGCTGGGGTGGTTAAATCTCACCCGAATAATGTTTTCTTTCTGGACAGGGCTGACACATGTCTGCTGCCTCTGCCCTTCACTGTTCTCCTGTTATCCTCTTCTTTCCCTCCTGCCTCACTCCAAGCTCTGAGGATTGTAGGGATGCCCGGGAAGCACCAGGACCTGAGCAATGACACCACACTGCCCTCTTTTGTGTCCCCTCCTGGCTGCCTCTCTGTGCCCTGAGGAAGATCCACAGGGACTGGAGTGCCTGGAAAGCAGGGTCCCCATAAACCTCCATCAACACACCTGTGCGTGCACACACACACTTTCACATCTACCTTTGCACATCTGGGCAGATGTGTACCATCATTCCATTCTCTAAATCTTGAAGTCCCCTGGAAGCAAGGACAGATACTGCAATCCCTGGATCTCACCCACTGGCAGGCTGGCCTCACCCTGCCCCATGGAGCAGGCAGCCACGGGGGGAAGGGGCAGTGAGCTGGGGTAGGATCTTGGCTTTGGGCTCTCAGTTCTCTCAAAGCATCTTTTTCCTCTGCCCAGGGCCTGGAATCTCAACCACCAGGCTCTGCAGTTCGGCAGATCTGGCTGTACCTGAGCCTCGAGGACAGGGCAGCGCTGAAAATGGCACGTCTGACTGTGCAAGGAGATGTCAGCTACGCCTGGGGAGCGGGAGGGAGGAGGGAATGTCTCCCCCCCCCTTGCTCCTGCCTGTCGGACCGCTGGCACAGCCCCAGCCCGGTGCCCCCGGCGGGCGATGCGGCCACGCTGAGCGACAGCACCTTGGCTGGGGGAAAGAGGAGAGCGGGGAAACACGGTGTTCTGGCCCCGATTGAATCCCCCGGATTTCTGAGCGGCTATTGCGCCGCTAAAACAAAGGCTGCTTTGAAATGGATGCCTGGCCTGGCCGGCTGCCAGCGCCGGGCGGGAGACAAAGGCTGGGAATACAAATGCGGCGCTGGAAGTGGCGAGCCAAGGATGCTCTGCGGCAGCGGGAGCGCGTCGCCATGGAGACAGCGGCCAAAGCGGGCAGGAGAGGACCTGCATGGGATGGACTGGGGGCACAGGGACCACGGGAGCCTCGGGAGCTGAGAGACAGGGGCACTGGGCCCACCAGTGCCTCGCTGAACCCACAGAGAGGCCGGACCAGATGCCAGCTCCGTGTCTTGCTGGGCCTGGGACCTGGCCTGACAGTGGCATGAGTAGCATCTATCAAGCAGACAGTGAAAATGAGGCAGGGATCCATGGAGGAATGCTCTTTCCCCCTCATTTCATCAGTGCAAATGTTGAGGGGGAGGCAGGAACTGGTTCATGCAGGAGGCACAAACCCCTGGGCTGGCTTGGGCAGCGACAAAGGCTGAGCGAACCACCCCATGCATCCAAGAGCTCTTGGATCACCTGCAGAAGATGTAACAGTTGCTGTGCAGAATTATGTCGTGATGGCTGGTGGTGATGAACATGATTTGTGTACTGGCCAGGCAGGGAACACGTGGGGTTCCCCACTGAGGCCAACAGCAGGCAGGGACTAATGCCAGGGAAGCCTCACGTGGTGTGGGGGACACCAGGACCACCCCAAGTCGCTGCTCCACGACAGGAGTCACCACCAAAGCACCCGGGACAGCAGCACCCCGGGCAGTGGGGTGAGCCCTGCACATCACCCCGCTGAGCCCCTCGGGCAGGTCCCTGGGGAGGACCCTCCAGCACGGGTGTCTCGGGAGGGAATGGAAAATCAACCTCGTGCGCTTTCCATAAATCCTGAAGCCCTCGTGGCTTCACCAAGCAGGGGAGGGAGCAGGAAGCAAACCATCATTTTTTAAGACATGGGAGGCACTCAGGTGGTGCCGTGGTGAGGGCTGTGTAAACAGCCAGAAAGACGGATTAGACAGAGCTGAGCTCACTGTCAGCACACGACAAATAATGAATGAAGGATAAGAATCCCAGGAGAGGCTCTTTCCTAATAAATGACATTTTGATCTATAACTTTAACAACTCGTCCCAAGCCATCAAGTTCTGAATTAGGGAAAGGGAACCCGCAATCTGCTCTGTCAGTCCTGAACAAGGTCAGAGAGGCAGAAATACAGCTGTGAGGAAGGTGCTGGGGACAATTTCTGTGCTCACAGGTTGCCTGCCAGAATTCCTTTATCGGTGATAAAAATCACCACTGAGTTTTCTATTTTCAGCCCTGAATGGCTGATGCTCCGGCCCCAGCTCCGCCCGCTCCTGCCCCGCGGGCTCTGCAGCACAGGGAGGAGCAGGAACAAAAGCGGAGTGTCTGCACAGCCGAGCCCTGCTGAACTCCTCCTGGCTGCTTAACATCTTCGGGCAGGTGTTTCTCCATGTAAATTAAGTCCGTGCTTCCTCTGCAAAGTGCTGCAGGTCCCCACTGATTCCAGAGGGTGGTTGTGACTGCGCTGGCTCTGGCAGAGCCCTGATCCCACCAAATCAATTACCAAACACCCCCTCCCGCCCTCTCAGTAGCAGCCTGTGATTGGCCATCCCCGGGTCTCACTTGTTCTCCAGCAATCAAAACTTAATTTATCTTATTTTAATTAAAGCTAAAAAATTCAGTAGGCTTCGATTTCTCTCATTGCTTTGCAGGGGAAAAAAAAAAAGATCAGGAGGGTAAAGGGACAAGCAGGAGAGAAAGGGCTTTGAGACAATCACACGCTGGCCCTGTTGGCTTTTATTTCATATGTAGTGCCTTTCTTAAAAGAAATAATTACGTTTCAAACCCCCCTTTGCCTGTTCTGCCTCTTTCCACACCGATGCTATTTGCATGCGCCATCTCCTCCCACCCTTCAATAATTTAAACCTTCATTTGTTATTCACTCAGTTGTCAGATTCATTTACATATCATATCTCTATATTTAACACCAACTCTGCTCCCCTGGATTGTTTTTTTTTGGAAAGAGGAAATAGATTTCCCTTCTAGTTTAACCACGTCTGGGGCGGGGCTGGCTGGGAAGGGAACAGCCCTGGCACAGAGTGGGTTGGAGGGGTGCTGGTCCCTCCTCTGGCGGGTGCAGAAGTGCTGGGGGGGCTCAACAGCCCCCGTGGCCAAACCCTCACCTCCATCAGCTCCACGGGGGCCCCTCAAAAGCATCCCTTTGGTGCCAGGCTGAGCAAATCACAGTGTCTGCTCTGCCCTGTGGGCACAGAATCACGGGAGTGAAGGGTTACAGACGTTCCACGTGAGTAGGCTTAAGGCCCATGGAAAATAAACAGTGTTAGAGGCAATCTGAAGGAGAGAACATGAATGAGAAAGGGGTAAATCACAGCTCCAGTCACTGAGGAGAGGCTCAGATCCCCCTCCCTCCTTTTCCATATTACTAGAAAAAACAGGGAACCGATCTCAGACAAATGAGCCCTCTGGACCCAATTTTTCAAGTTAATGAGCTCCCCTTGCAGCTCTTCCCCAGCACAGAGACTCCCAGCACCTCTACCCTTTGCCACAGGCTCTAATGAGCAGAGCCACCCTCATCCATCTCAGTATGGGCTGACACTCGGATCGGCACGAGGGGGGACAGGGGTGCCCCTGGAGCCCGTCCGGCAGCACGGGCAGAGCTGGAGCCTTGGCTCTGCTCTGAGGGACCTGCAGCAGCCCCAGCAGGTCCTCCCTAACCCAGGGACCACCCTGTGTCTGCAGAGTGGTCTGCCAAGGGTGCTGCAGGGCCTGCCACCGATGTTTGAAAGCCCTGAGGGTTTGGTAGCAGCTCTCTCCTGGGCGAGCACCGATGGCTCACCCGGCGTGTTCCTGGCAAGCCTGGCACATTCTCTCCCGGTCTTCCAGCATCAACCTCCAGCTGAACTGGTGTTTGCCAGGTTCAAAATAACCTATTTCAGGAGAAAGCTGCTTTTCCTGCTCCCAAGAACCCCTTTGCAGTCTTGATTGGGAGATTTCCAGTGGTCTTTGGTGAGTCACTGGAACTGTCCCTTGCCCTTGTCCTGTGCCAGGCTGTGGGAGGGGGAGTGGGGGGGCTCTGGATGCTGCTCTGGCACTGCAGTGCTCCCTACTATTATGCTTAAATTAACAGGGAAGTTTTTGTAAATTGAAGACTAATTTTCTCTTGGGAATAGATCATTAAATTATGGAGTACTAATGAAAATTTACAGCATCTGGAGAGGGGGTGGAGGGACAGGCAGAGGGAGCAGTGAGTTGATTTCTTTGGAGCAGTGAGGCTCAGCAGCTCTGGAAGTGCAGAGGCAGGAACTGCCTTTTGGGGAGGGGGCACTGGAGAGCATTGTGTCTGGGGGGCTTGAAGTGAGAAAATGGAGATTTTTTTTATTGCTTTGATCATGCATAATTTAAATATTCAAACTACTCTGGAATTCATTGAATTATACATGAATTGCACAGGCAGCATTTTTGTAACTCCTGAAAGGCATTAATGGTTTTTTTCTCTCACTTCAAAACCTTGGCTAACCTTAAATTTATTTATTTTTAAAATTCTAAATCAGTCTCAGCCCAAATCACCTTGAGAACGTCACCCACGCTGGGTAATTCCAGCAAGTGAATGGGGGATGTGGTGATCTCTGTTTGCTGTAACACAGCGTGTTCTGCAGCAGTGTTTGGGTCAGTGTGGCAGTGTGAGAGCTCCTCAAGCTCCCTCCCGTTGGGAGCTCCAGCTCCAAGTGCAGCAGCCACCACAGCTCCCTCCAGCCCTGGCTCCCTGGCACCCTGCCTCGGGTTAGCTTGGGACACAAGGCTGAGGGAGCTGGAGGCACCCTGGGCAAGGGAGCACCTGAGCCCTCCTGGACATACATCCCTCCCTCCTCGTCCCATTTTCCGTGGCCCTACAGGAGCGTGGGATGTGCTGCTGCATCTGCCCCTCAGCTGGCAGCTGCTGTCAGCCAGCCTGGTGGCCAGATGTTGTGGGAAGGGAAGGGGCAGGCCAGATGTTGCTAATCTAACAATATTCTGTCAGTTTGAAGCCATTCCCTCTTGTCCTATCACCACAACAAGCAACTCTTTCCCTCGGGGCTGAGTGTGCTGCCCTTCCCTCCCTGTTTCCATCAGACCCAGCACAGAGCTCCCAGGCAGGGATGAAGACAGGCAGTGCCTCTGTGTCACTAGATCCTCGATTCCAGGGAGGACATTTCCCAGCCCTGGAAAGCTCTCTGGGGAGCAAGGGAGAGGCTGGAAGAGGAGCGGGACCCGCGCAGCCCTGTCTGCGCCTTCCCCGAGTCAGCTCATTATCCTTCCCTCCCTTTTAATTTCTCTCTAAACTCAACCAGCTATTGCTGTTCAAACTGAAATAATTAATTGGAACAAAATTGCCACTGTAGGAGAAAAGAATGATTAAGCCCATCCAGCGGACAATGGGGCAATCACAGCCTAAACAGCTAATTACAGGGATGCGGGATAATAACAGAGCCCGGGGCAAACTCCAGGGCTGCACGAGGCGGGAGGAGGGTCTGGGCTTGACTTTGCTCCAGGTTTGGTGCCTGATTCCTGGAGCAAAGATACAAATGCAAGAATGAGAGATCATTAGGGAGGGAATACCCACACAGGCCTGCTCTGGGGAGACACGACACCGCGCTCGGCTCTGCGCCCGCCGCGCTCCGGAGTCACTCCGGAGTCACTCTGGGTGGGATCCACCCGGGAGATCAGCACCAACACCCACAGGAGGGGCACGGGGAGCCACGGGGTTAACTGAATGAGTTGTTAAAGCACATACACACCTGTGTGATGTGTGTCCAAGGACAGATGGCCACTCATTCCGAGAGTCTTTTTGGGAATAACAGTGTCAGGAGGTTTGGATGGAGCAGAGCAGCCCAGCAAGCCCACGGCCACCACCAGGGCTTGTGCCCAAAGGATAGGGAGAAAAAACACTGGGATGTTTTCTTCTGCCTCTGCAGCAAAGGGTGATCTTGGTCCAGGAGACATTGCTGCAGAGCAGCTGGACCAGATGTGGGGCAGGGAAACTGGAGGAGACATTGGACTGGGACTGACGTATTTCAAGGAATAAACAGAGTTATGAAAGGGGGGAACAGGAACACCTGCAGCATTTCATGGGAGATGGGGTGCACACCTGAGCCCTGCCTGTGGGGACACACAAGCCATGTGCCCTTCCCAAAATCTCTGTGTTTTACACTCTGCATCAGGCCCAGCGGAGCCGGATCACCTCCCCCAGCCATGGAAACCGTGTCACCGGGTGACATGGCAAGAGCAAGGTCAACATGTCACCTCACTGGCCCAAAGTGAATGCCACCAACCATCCCCAGGTGTCACAGCAGCAAGAATACTGAGGGACCATCCTTTTTTGGGAGGTGCTGTGTCCTGCCAGGCTCCCAGGGGAGGTCAGGGATCACATCTTCCTTCCTTCACCCTTTCCTGCTCTCCCCACTCACATTAAAACTCATTTAGCTCCCAGTCAGGGACCTGTGACTTCCCTTAATAAAGACATTTTTCATCTCCCCAGCCTCGATGAGAGCGAGTTCAAAGTGGTGTGAAATTGGAAGTGGTCACGGTGTGTGGTGGTGGCCCTTCCCCAGGTACTGGCACAGGGGCTCCGAGCACATAAATCCCAGCTCCACATCGCTTCAGTCATAGCTCATTTTCTGATGGAATTCTGGCTGTGACTGGAGCTTCTAACAGGCATTTTCAGCAATGGGCTTGGCCCAGGGTAGAGGGTAGAGATCAGGAATTAAATGTAGAATAAAGGAAGCTCCTCCTGCCTTATGGGTGAATTGTTGGGGCAATTCCCATCCCAGGAAGGCTTCACTCCATGATGAGCTCCCAGTGCCTTCCAGGCAGAGCTGAGGGAGGGGACAGGGGGATCCTCTTCCCCCTGACCATGGCACTGTGCCCTGACAGGGGCAGGGCACGTCCACCCCAACTCTGCACAGGACCCCGGCCAGGGCAGGGCTCTGGGATCCCATGCCAAGGTGGAGACACTGAGTCCCCTGAGCCCTCTGAGTCCCCAGGTCCCCTCAGCACTGTGGGGATCCTAAGCTTGACACAGCCTGCCTGGGGCTGCAGAAAAATGGGGCTGCTGGGGATCCACTTCAACAGGATCAGGTCTGTGCTTCCCTCTGCAGGCAGGTATCCAAGGGGACCACCCAGAGCAGCTTCTGCCCTAATTCGGTTGGGTTTGACCCTGCATCCTGCCAGCACTGTGCTCCATTTCCCAAAGAGCATGAGTTCCCCCCTTCCAGTGAGGCAGTTACACCCCACAGCACTGGGGTCACCAGCCTGGGGTCCCTGACACCAAGAGCTGCCCCTCACTCTGGGCTGGGGACAGGAGCCCTGGCACTGGAGCTGCACTCCAGCCCCTCCATCTGCCTGAGCAGTTCTTGGGTGCTCTCAGAGGGGTTCTGAGGCCCAGGGAAGTCAGGACTAGCCCCCACCCCACGTCCTGTCCTTCCTCCTGCAGGGATAACTTGGTGTTGGGAAAACAGCAGCTCAAGGTCTGGGAGCACCACTGGGAGGACGCGGCAGTTCCCTTCGCCGGCACACAGGTCTGTGTGACTGCCAGGCCTGGATGGTGTGGGGGAGACACAAACCTTCACAGTCCCACTCGTGACAAGGAGGGAGACAATGGCTGGAGTCAGCCCAGAGTACCTGCAACCGAGGGGAACTGTTCGGGGAGAGCGAGCAGCGGCCTTACTGTTCCGAGTCTTCTGGGGGGGAGACCTCGGCGTGGCACTTAAAGGGCAACAGCTCTTCTCTGACCTTTATGGAGACAAAAGACAGAGGAGGTTCAGCTCCACTGCAGGAGCAGAGCTCGGAGAGCCGGGGTCGTGTCCCCACGGGAAGGCTGGCGGAGCTCAGCTCTGCCAGGGTTTGGGGGTGCTGAGCTGGGGACCACGGGCTGCCCAGCTCCTGGTGCCAGCTGTGGCTCTCTGGGGAGCCCATGTGGTCAGGGCTGCCAGGCAGGCTGAGGCCCCAACACTGAGCCAATGTGCCCGGCAATCTGGAGAGGCTTCTGTCAAAACCTGTTTTCTGTGAATCTTTTCACAGTGTGGCAAAGCTGCAAACACTGTGTGCTGTCGGGGCCCTGCAGGCTGACAGCAGGTACAGGGCAGGTGACCAGGTGAGCCCCTGTGCCCCCGCAGGTGCTGGACCCCCCCGAGCACAAACAGCCACAGGACAGGCCCGTGGCCATGCCATACACAGCCTGATTAATCACACTGCTCAGGAAAATATATTGGCATAATTAATAACATGAGGCATCTCCATCAGCCTCTGTGGTGCAGCAAATTATGAGGCAATAACACTTGGACGTGTTGACCTGCATTTCATGTATAATCCATCAAACCATTCCCGCCCGGTCGGGTCTCTGGAGACGTGAACAATACGAAAATGATAATTAAACAAAACCAAGATGGACTGCACTGATGCACCATTAATCACCCCCACTGCTGTGGGGAAGGTATGGGACCCCCAATTTTGCCACTTTTTTTGCTCAGGTTTTGTTATATTACGGGCCTGGAAGGGGCACCTTCCAGTGCTGCTCACGGAGCGTGAGAGAGATGAGGGTTTGGTGTCATTACCCAGGAGCAGCAGCAAGGACAGGCTGCAGCTTGCCTCAAGGATTCAGGGAATGGGTGACAGGGCAGTCACCAGTGTGGGGAACCCTTAAATCAAAGGGAAGAGTGAGCAGCTCACAGGGAGGGAGGGAGGGGAGAGCAAAGCTCACCCCGTCCATGCCATTCCCCATGTCAGAGACGTTTATGCTGCTGAATACCCCTGATGCTGCAGGTGCCACCTGAGCCCTGGCTGTTTGTGTTCCCTGTTTGTGTAATTCCCATGTCCTGCAGAACATGGGCCATCCCTGCCAAGGCCATCCCACCCACGGCCAAGGCCACAAAACAGAGGCACCTTTGGGACTGGGAGAGGAGCAGGGCTGAGTGGAGCCTGGTGCCCATCCCTGTGCCTGGCAGTGTTCCTGGCACAACACATCCCCAGAGCTGGGGGCACCTCCCTCAGAGAGATGCCAGACACGCTCCCAGAGGTCTCCAGGCACATTCCATTGCCTTTCTGTTTAGTTACTGTTATCACTTCGGGGGACACTCGTGTGTGTTCAGCGGGAACACTTCGAGGGGAGGGATCGGGTGAAAGATGAGGATGCAGCTGGTTAGTAACTGAATCTGGATTTAGTCCCATTAGGGAGATTGTATTTGACAGCAGCAAGGAAAAGGTTTGCAGAAGGAGGCAAAAATATTTTCAGTAGAGAAAGGGAATCCTCTGATCAAAACAAAACAAAGATAATGAGTTTGTTTATCTCAAGAGTGAGGACAAGGCGAGCTGGGAGTGAGCTGGGGGAGTTCCTGCTGGGCCCTAAGGCTGTACCTGGGCTTTGGGGCTCCCACCGAAGCTTCACCTACTAAATTAGTTTAATCATGTCTGTCATTAGTCATCTTTGTCAAGCCCTCATTTGGAGGCCATTTAAAGGGGATTAGAGGAAATATCCATTCTTTATTCCCCTACAATAGTGATTAACTCTCTGGACTCACAGGGCACTTTCCCATTGAAGGAAAGAAGCAAAATTAACTCATAACCACAAAATCCAGTGCCTCCACCACGGAGCAGAACTCGGAGCCATTGTTAGGGGAGGAATTACTGGGATAACACCTGGGGTGCTCATCTATACTCAGGGGAGCCACCAGAGCAGGGCTGAGGATTAGAGGCTCACAGGAGTGACAGGCAGCACTGTAAATGTGCCATGTAAGACCTGGCACACTGGCAGGGGAACCACCAGGTTCCTGGCAAAAATTTAGTTGGAGATGAACCTGACTGCAGGTGCTCCAAAATCATCAAACTCTGCAAGCTACACACACAGAGGAAAGCCTCGGGCTAGAGATGCGATTGGTGTTGCTCCAACAAGTGGGAAGTCCTGCGGAGGAATCCTCTCCGTGAGAAGGGACTCGGCTCCCCAGAGGCCCCCGCCGGCACCAGGGCACTGAGCAAACATTTGCTGATCCAACCCGATTCGAACTGACGGGCTGTGCCAGCAGCAGGCACTGCCCGCGGTGCTCCGTGCCCCGCTGCCTCCCTGCCAGCACCACCCATCCCTACCCCGCAAAGCCAGCCCGGCCCTGCCCGCACCTGAGCGACCCCAAACAGCGTCATCCCTGCCCCGAGCCGGGCAGCGTTCCTGGCCACAGCCTGACAGCGTCCCTGCTGCCTCCTGCCTTCACCCGGAGAAACACCGCTGACACAAACAGCCTCTTAACATTATTTAGGGAACCGCTGTCACGAAGTGCCTTCTCCCCTCTCCCCTCGCCCTCGGCCCCCGGCCCAGCTGGGCTTGCGGCGGCACCTCCGCCAGGGCATCCCCGGCTGCCGCAGCAATCCCTTCCTCCGGAACGCGCGGCAGCTCGGAGCGCAGAGGGGACCCTCGTTCCGAGAGCTCATTAGTCTTTAGCAGAGTCTTTGGGTTAATTTGAAGGGTTACTCACCCGTCAGCGCGAAGGGATCCCGACGGGATCGCTCCTCCCGCGCGCGGCGCAGCCTTGGTGGGGAGGAGAGACGCGGAATGAAGGCTCTCCCGGGAGCGCAGCAGCGCTCACATCGCTCTCCCGGAGCGGGGAGCGGCGGGCCCGGCACCCCGGCCAGGGCAGCGTCCCTCTGCCGGACCCCGCCGGGCGAGGGAGAGCCCCCCGGCCCCGCTGCCCCGTCCCGGTTCGGCGCTGCCCCGGCCTGGGCTCCGCTCCCGGGCCGCGCGTTGCGGGGCTCGGCGGGACCCTCGGCAGCCCCGCGGCTCCGAGCGCTGCCCGCTCGCCATCGCCGTCCCGCCGCTTGGCCGCTCACTGAACGCGTCCTAAATCAAAGCGACGCCCGTGAGGCGCTCGAGCCGCTTCCCTGGCTTGGGCACAGCTCCGGGTTTGGGTTTAGCATCTCCTGAGCCAAGTCCTCGGTGCGTTCTGTGTTAAATAACTAAGGTTAATTTGATTTGATGCACCACTTCATTACCATAAACAGCTCACAGTGTGTCAGTCCTCTGTAATTATGGTTCCCTACAGCCGGCATCTCGTTCATTTTCCATCAGTGCTGGAGCTTCCCTGTGTTCCCCTCCCAGCCAAGCCCTCCTGCCTGAACTCCCCTCAGCTCTAATTAGGTGTCATTTATTCTGCAGCCGATGGTTACACTCATTTACAAAACTAGGGGCAAGGATATTAAATTTACTTTTCATTGCAGCCACACTTGCCTCTGGTGGCTGGGACAGGCTGTGTGTGCAGGGACCCAGCAGGGAGGAGAAGGGGTGCTCTGAAGGGAAGGTTCCTCGGGGAGGGGATGCCATGCTGGGGAGCCCCAGCAGGGGTGGGTTGGGGTCAGCAGTGCCTGCAGAGAGGCAGGAGGCAAAGGCACAGTGCCAGTCACTGCCCAGGTGGGATTTCTGCCCCCACTCCCACTGCCAGGGAGGGAATTGCTCTGTCACCACCACCAGCACTAGAGTGAGCACGGATCACAAGGAGCAGGGGATGGGGCTGTCTCTGCTGCTCTGCCCTCCAAAATGGGGCTGTTTCCTCATTGTCTCCCATTTAATTCCACCATCAATTCTGTTTGACAAATGACTCCATTGTTTGGAAACTCCATAATTTACAGAAACATGACCACAGTGGCCCATCCTACAGGTACAGAGAAGCAGTTGGTGGAACAAATCCCACAGCTCATGTGGTCAGAACACACCTTCTGGCTGAGATGGAGGGGGAATCTGGGCACTGGCAAACCAACAGCACAGAGAAACATCCTAGAAGCTTCCCACTGGCTGTGGGGAGAGCTGCAGATGCCATGACTGACTGAACCCAAAATGGCAAAGGTTAGAAACCCAAAGAATACACAGCATGAGCCCTGCCCTGCTCTGGCAACGCTGCTCCCCCTGCCAGCACCGGAGAGGGGCACGTGGTGAGCAACTGGAGTGTCCAGGATAGAAGAGGAATACCTGACAAATGACACAAATACCCAGTATCCAAGCAGAATACCCAGTTCACAGGAGGACTACCCAGTAGAGAAGCAGCATACCCAGTACACAAGATGAATCCACCGGGAGAGCCATGGCCCCATCCCCACGGGGTTCTTGGGAATCCTCCAGGGTGGCCATGGCCCCATCCCCACGGGGTTCTTGGGAATGCCTCCAGGGCTGGTCACCCAGCACCGCTCCCCCAGGCTGGGCACGCTGTCCCTCCTCTCCCAGCCCTGCTCTGTGCCAGGATGATCCACACTCCCCACAGTGCAAACACAGAGCTCACCCACAACAGTCCCTTGGGCATAGTTTCTGGGGGTTTTAACTGGAGCCCCAGTGCTGGTGTTTGCAGGGCTGGCAGCATTAGTGGGGCGCTGGGCCGTGACAATATAAAATAGATATTGTTAGAAGCCACTTAAGCCTCTCCGTGGGAGGATTGTGGAGCCCTGGAGCAGAGCCCAGGGGACGATCTTTTATTGCCACTGTGACCAGGTCAGTTCCTCCAGAACTCAGCAAATTATTTATGAGGCGGTTGGCCTGTTAAAACATTAGCACATCCATCACCCTGTTGCTGATCCCGCTCCTGTGCTCATGACACCACTGGGCTTGGGAATTTACTGGCATTTGATTTGCTTCAAAGCTGCATTTGCAAGAAAACCCCCACCTCTGGCTCCCACTGTGACAGAGTTATAGCTGGACCCAGCAGCTCCTCCAAACGCCCTGAGACTATTTTTCCTTCTGGTTTTGCTCCTGTTGCCTCGTTGCACGGCCTAAACAAAGGCACAAATTGGCTCTTTGATTTGCAAAGACACTTCAGAGCAGTAAAAATCAAATTTAGCTCTGACCATTAGAATCTCAACCTGCCCTTTAAGTGCGAGTGCTGCCTGTGGGGGCGCAGGATGAGCCAGCCCAGCCACTCCTCCGAAAGTGATAAAGCATCAAACCTGGAGGATAAATGGGCTGATGGCTGTGGGCACCCCGTGGTGACAATCCAGCAGGGAGAGGCAGACCGTGCTTCCTGGGAAGTGGGGGCATTTATTTCTGTCTGTCAAGACACAGGGAAGATGGAGAACATACAAGGGATGGGAATTAGTGTCTTAATCTACTGCATTTACTCTTGTCCCTTTTTTTAATGCCTTTGGCTGCTCATTTTCCTGCATCTGATATTGTATTATCATGTCTTTTATGGTATTTTCAGATACTCATTAAATCAAAAGGGAGAGTTCTGCTTTGTGTGCTGGCTGGAGAGTGGCTGGGGATGCCTGGAGAGGGTTCTGAACCCGTGTGTCTTCTGGCTGCTGGGGAGCCTGGGGGGGAGCCCTGGGTTTTGTAAGGTGTGGGAAGCTCAGGGTCCTGGGCAGGTCTGTTGGCAGAGTCCTGGTGTCCTGCAGGGT
Source organism: Lophotriccus pileatus (assembly GCA_035583135.1). Lineage (NCBI taxonomy): Eukaryota > Metazoa > Chordata > Aves > Passeriformes > Tyrannidae > Lophotriccus > Lophotriccus pileatus. The sequence continues at coordinate 15,573,340 of JAWWES010000035.1, read as the reverse complement.
TCAGAGGTTTAATGTTGGTGGCACCCACAGCTCTGAAGCGAATTCAGAAGCAGACACTGCAGTGGGAGACACGCAGCACAAGGTCCATGTGGATGGAACATCTGGGAGAACCGCAGAGTGACAGTCAGGGAGGTCCCAGGGAAGGTTCTCAGGAAAGGTCTTGCCCCTAGTCCTGGAGGAAGGTCCCGGGGGAAGGTCCTCGGTGCTGGCACCCAGCTGGCTGCTGGAGGGTGGCTGCCCCCTCTCTTTGCATCAGTGTCTCCACTGCTCTGCGGCTCTCAGCTCCTCAGGAGAGACTGGCCCATGAACCACGCTGGGAGCATCCACAGGACCTGGAAGAGAAGCAGCAGGGGCAGCCCTGGAGCCCTGATCCCTGCGGAGCAACAGGAGCTGAACACGGAGGGACAGGGCTGGGCCCAGCACGAGGGACTGCACTGTCGGCCCCAGAGCTGGGGGGAAGGTGGGGGGGAGGAGGAGGAGGAAAGGGGAGGAAACCTCCTGCATGGGGAGCTCTGGGCTTTGCGATCTGAGGTGTCGCTGCAGTGGGATTTGGCCGCCCCACTTGCCGGCCAGCACAGCGGGTGCACAGCCACGGGACACTCCACGGGACGCTGGCTGGACATGCAACGAGGGGCTGCACGAGTCACACAGCACGGGGGGACACCACGCTGGCACCGGGGCTCCCACCGCGTCCTCTCCCTCGTGCTGGGGGGAAACATTCACAGGAGCGGGTTTTGAAGGGAGCGGAATTCCTGCCATGAAACTATTGCAGAGCCAATTGAACCCAATAAAAATCCAGGGCGTGAGCAAAGCGCCGTGGGAGAGCTGAGCAGTGGGGGGTGGGTGACTGGTTGATCCGCCTGCCAGGCCAAGACAGTCTGCACGAGCACGGAGAGGGATCATCCTCCAGCAGCGCCGCCACGGGAGCTGCTTCCCTGCCATGGAATTACACAGGAGCTGGACTTGGGAGCGGCAGCAAACGTGAGAACAGGGCAGGGCAGACACTGATGCCAATTAAAAGCTTGTGGAGCTCATTCCCCCAGATGGCAAATCCCGACTCCAAACCCGAGCCTGTGTTTGCCGAAGCCGCGTTCCAGCTCGCACAAGGCAGCCGGCGCGGACGGCGGGTGATTGGCGGCCGCATTCAGCAGCGCTCAGAAATCCCTTTCTCTGTTGTCCCTGAAAGATCCTCGGAGATGCCTCTGCAGCATATGGCTCCCTTCAGGGGCACAAAGGGCCCTCAGCGGCCTGGGAATGCCCCGAGTGTTAAATATGGGATCGCTGCCGTGGCAGCGCCGCACCCGAACGGCAGCTCCCACCCGTGTCAGCTCCAAAGAGCTTTTGTGGATAATTAGTTCAAGGACAAAAGATACGGAATTGTTACCGATGGTTGAACCTGCAGTGGGCTCGAGTGACACACGGGGTTGGCCGTCGCCCCCCGTGCTCTGGCTCCTTGTGTGCCTTCCCTGCTCCCCGTTCCTGTTCGAGGGGGAACAAAGGCCGGAGCTGGGACAGGGCAGTAATTCATCACCCCCCGGCACACAGCTGCCCTCTCCCAGCACAGCCACCCCAGACACGACTCACCCAGCCTCCATTCCCGTGGTCTCCAGGGAGATGGAGATGGACCTGCATCCTAATGACGGGTGGCTGACGGCACCCGCACCCACAGCCACCCTCCGGCCCTTCCCGGCACCGGCGCTCCCGGCATTATGGATTCGGCCCCAATTCCAACACAGCAGCGAGAGGGGGAGAGGGGGTGGCCCCACCCCAGTGGGGACATTACTGGGGACATCCCCGGGGAGCGCCGATGCACAGACCAAGCATCAAAATAAACCCTGCGTTGTCTGAGAGCCGCCACTTTGGGACTGGCATTGGCGCAGAGCACCTGGCACCAACCACCCTTCAGACGAGGAAGGAAGGGAAACCGACCCCCAAAGCCACCCCACGCAGGACACATGGTGGTTAAAGCCCAGCAGGAACGCAGCAGGCAGGTGAAGGCAGGAGACAGACCTGCTGGTACTTTTGTATTTAAATTTCTTTCTCTTTTTTTGAGCTCACGTAGCATTTAGGGTCACCTGCTGCTGAGAGCATCGGCCGCACCGTCACGTGCCGGGGTCAGGGCTCACGTGATGAGCAGACCTGATGAAATGCCACCACGACCCATCTTGCGTCGACCCTAAAAAACTTGGCTGTAAAAACTTAATTTATAAAGGGGTTAATGAAACGATTAATTTTCGAAGCAGGCCTCTATACTTAAGGACCAAATAATTTCATGGGGAGGGGGGCGGGAGAGCAAGAGATGGGAATGAAATGGCAAGATTTCGATGAATATTTAACAGACCCTCCACGCTCCTCAGCAGCTCCTGCGCTTGGAGCGGCGCCAGCGCCAGCTGAATCCGTCCTTTGTTAATAACCAGCTCGCTGCTGCCGCTCGCTGTGTGCGGCTCCACCGAGCTGGAATGTGTCACAGAGGACTGGGGGGGACGTGGGGCTCAGTGAGCAACCACCCATCCCACCACACCACCGGACAGAGCACCAGGCTGGGCCCCGCCCTGCCGCCCCTACAGAACCCTGATATATCTACACACACACATGGATATTTAAAAATGTATGGATATGTATTTTTTGCGCAGCCAAAAATAGCACAGGAGGTTTCCAAAGGCTCCTTCTTGCATCAAGAGCAGAATTTTGCACTGTTTGAAATTTTCTTGATTTCGAGCAGAAAATGACAGGGCACATACATTTCTGTGGTTCCACAAATAAACATCTCCTCCCTCCCCACCTGATCGACCTTCCCTCAGTGGGACCGGAGGGGCCGCTCACACTGCTGGCAAGGACAGGATTGCAAGGACAGTGACACCCCCAGCGTGGTGGGCAGGGCACAGGGATGTGAGGTTCGGTACAAGGATGGGGTTACAAACCAACCACGGCCCTGCTGGGCACTGATGGGCTGGAATTCCATCCCAGCTCTGCCTGCACACGGATGTACGGATGAGGAAAATAACAGGAAGATCTTCCCTCTGAAAATCCAGCAGTGCAGCAAAACTGGGAACTCTGGCTCTGCGGAGATGATCGGGGTCCGGCCCCAGAGCTGCTGAGGATGCCCGGGGTCCTGCCAGCCCTCCTTGCTCACGGGTAGTTTAACTAATTGGGCAACAGTTCCAGCATGATTCCCTGGATCCCCCATCCATGGGCTGCTCTGTGTCCCGGCTGGGCGTGCGCTGCAGTGAGCGTGGGGAGCCGGAGCTTCATTGGCATTCCCGGCACAGGGAATGCAGGAGAAGGCTGGCTGCGGCTCCGGGCTGTGAGGAACCACGCTGAGGGAACACTCCACTGGTCACAGCCTGAGGGAAGGGGAAGGGAGAGACACAACCCCGATTTTCAGCTCATGGTCCATCAGCTCGTGCAGGGCAGGGAGCAGGGGGTGTTAACCCTGTGCCAGGGTCCCTCTGAAGTGACACGAGGGTCTGGCACAGGGGTGACCACGGGAGTGATCCCAGCCACTGCATCTCCTGAGAGAGCTGGACCCTAAACCAAAATTATTGCCCTTCTTGTGCCTGACATCTGCACTGGCCACCTTCGTGTGGGGCTGAGATTGACTTTAAAATCAGACTTCTTACCTGTTCCCCTCCACTCTCAAGATCCCTGGTTACATTTTCCTGGGCATGATTTGCCAATTCTTCCATTACCTACATGGAAACACAGCATAAGTGCACTCGGCTGGAGCGTGGTGGGTCTCTCCGCTGCAGCCAGAAGGGCAGCTGGAGGGGCTGATGGTGGGGAAGCAGCTGCCCCCAGCCTCAGGCACATGGACCCTCTTGCCCTGGTGTCCAAGGCCAGGTTGGACGGGGCTTGGAGCAACCTGGGCTAGTGGAAGGTGTCCCTGCCCATGGCAGGGGGTGGGACTGGATGGACGTAGAGGTCCCTTCCAACCCAAACCATTCTGAGATTCTCTGATCACCTCCTACCCAAGGCCTACAAGAATTAGCAATGCTGATGGAACGGATCTCACTTACCAAGGTGTAAGAAAGGTTTGGAAGCCAAACAGGTCTGCACTTACCCTCGAGAGCAGCTCTGAGGCGGAGGTTCCCCGTCCCTCGCTCGCCCTTTACATCCCAACATCACAGGCTAAGGCAGCAGAAGCGAAACGCTGAGACCTCACTGGAGGGAGGGGGACACGTGCCCTGCACGGACCTTGGTCCCCTGACAGCACCAGCACTGAGGCCCCTCTCCTGCCCCCCCAGCGAGGCTGCACACAGGGTCTGTCTGTCCGTCCAGGACCCCCCACTCCCACTCCTCCACCTCGCCGTGCGTCAGTCACCGCCTGGAGTTGGGCACACGGAGGATCTGCTGCGCCTAATTAAACTGCACATCCAGTTAATTACTGATAATCATGTATTTCCCTCTCCAACATGGGCTCCAGCAAAGGTTGTGCTGAGAACAGCAAAGCAAAATGCTTTGTTTCCAGGAGTTTTTTAGAATGAAAAAGCCCAATTTGTCTTAACATGACACCAACAGGCAGAACAGCATTCCCGGGCTCCAGCCCGCGCTCCCCAGCCATCCCTGCAGTCACAGACCAGGAGATTCAATTATCTGGCAGAACATGTCCCAGAGGCATCCAGATAATTGCAAACATAAGTATAAAAACTGCCACTAATTATTAAAGAAATACCAAATAAGGAAATCAAGTGATGGAGAAGTTGGTGCTGGTGCAGAGACCACCCCCACGTGCTGAAAGGGCAGCACGTCCTGGGGCTGTGTCTGCCGTGGGGGAATCCCCAAACCATGCTGGGCTGGGGGAGAGGCACCACCACAGCCCTGAGCCTGGTCCAGCCCTTCCTTCCAAAGAAAGGCTGTTCCATCACCTGGTGCACCATCAGGGGCTCAGGCTCCAAGATTCCAGGTTGCTCCAACCTGGCCTTAAACACTTCCAGGGATCCAGGGGCAGCCACAGCTTCTCTGGGCAACCTGTGCCAGGGCCTGCCCACCCTCCCAGCCAAGAATTTCTCCCCAGTATCCCATCTCTCCCTGCCCTCTGGCAGTGGGAAGCCATTCCCCCTTGCCCTGTCACTCCATCCCTTGTCCCCAGTCCCTCTCCAGCTCTCCTGGAGCCCCTTAAGACACTGAAAGGGGCTCTGAGGTCTCCTCAGAGCCTTCTCTTCTCCAGGATGAACACCCCCCCACCTTTCCCAGCCTGGCTCCAGAGGATTTAACTATGATTTAAAAAAGAAAAAAGAGAAAAAACAAAACAAATGAGAACCAACCCCACATCTGGAATGAGGATGTGTCTGCTTGTAACCCATCACCACTGCTGGCTGGTGCTGTCTGTATGCACCAACCACTTCCATCCCTCGAGTTCAGCTCTCTCTCCCCCCTGCTTTTCCAAGCTCAGCCGTTCATCCTGCCCATAATCCAGGTGCTCTTCCAACCCGTTCTCCCTTCACCTCATAAACCCCTCAAGGAACCGGGCTCTGCTTGGCTGTAGGACAGTCCCAGCCCACACCTTCAGCCCTGCCAGGCCCCCCCAAGCTGCTGAGGATGTGTTTGGGAACAGCCCGAAGCTCCGGGCCGCGGGAGGAGGATGCTCCGGGCGGGGATGCTCCTCCCGCCGCCGCGCCGAGGGGCTTGGAAGGCAGCCCATGTTTGAGGGCTCCTAAAGGGAAAGCAGCTTCTCCCTGACAGCATTTTGGCAAAAACAGTGTTATTTAAACACAACAGTTTATTCACTCGAAGTAAATAATAATTAAATAAACCAAATTAAAATCAGGAACGCTCCAAAATTTGCTCAGAAGCGTCTGAGCACTTAACTTGGCTCCTTGTGGGAAGGAGCAGGGGCTCGTTTCAGGGTTGGAGGACTCGGTGGGCTGGGGGTGCCTCTGCCTCCTCCCAGCTCAGCTTCCCCACGCACTTTGCTCCTGGTCCTCAAGGACAGGAGCAGCCCAGCCCAGCTTTTGGGCTCCCCCACGCCCGGGGGGCAGAGCAGGAGCTGCCCTTGGCACTCAGCCCTGCCCTGTGCCCCGTGGCACAAACAGCCAGCAGGGATGTGCAGGACTGGGCCGAAGGGCCAGGGAGGGATCCCCAAATCCTCTGCATCCCCCAGGCCCAGGGCAGGGCTGGCCAGCAGGATGTGTGTCAAACACAACTTAATTATATCTCCACAGTGACTATTTTCCCCCCGTGTCCTCATTTCCCTGTGTCCTTAAAACAAGGTGGAGTGTCTTCCCCTGCAGCACAGAGCATTTCATCAGCTCTGGCACCCCGTGCTGGGCAAGGCTCTCTCCTTCCATCAGCAAAATCACAGTAATGACAAGACCAATGAAACCATGCTCTTTTTGGGAGCATCCTTAGGAAGCCCAGGAATCTGGAGAGCTGCCAGGTGCCCTCGGGACAGGGCTGTGGGCAGGGAATTCCCATCTGGGTTTCTGCCTTGGTTCTCATCTGGCAGAGCACGCTGAAGGCTGCTGGCTGGGGAAACACAAACGTCACCCACGTTTGCACACATCTCTCTTTGTTTTCCTGGGAATACATCACGATGTGTCGGTGCTGCTGGCAACTGAAAACACACCAAAACAACCCCCCCCCGGCAGCTCCCAACTCAAGGAGCTGGGGTCATGCCAAGGGTGCCAGGGCAGGGCTGACCTGTGGGGTCCCGTGGGGGGCACTGGGGCCATGGGATGAGCCCCAGCAGGCCTTGGGCAGGGCTGACCCGCCCAATCCCATGGGAGCACCAAGGGCTGAGCCCCAGCAGCCCGATGCCAGATCACAGAGTCCTTGCTGGCCTCCTGTCACCACCCCAGAGCCAGTGAGCCCGACAAGTAACTGTTTGCAGCTGTCATTAGCTGAAAACAAGCGAATCTGCATATGCTTAATCTTAATTAGGCAACTTGGCAAGGAGCCCTTGCTTGCTGCTACCAAACAGCCATTTCACTCACAAAAGGGCGGCAGAAGCCCCAGCGTGTGCAGACACACAGAGACACACAGACACAGATACACACAGACACACACAGACACACACACACAGACACAGACACACACAGACACACACAGACACACAGACACAGACACACAGACACAGATACACACAGACACAGACACACAGAGACACACAGACACAGATACACACAGACACAGATACACACAGACACAGACACACA
>JAWWES010000035.1:15535594-15566086 GCA_035583135.1 Lophotriccus pileatus | reverse complement strand
ACACACAGACACAGACACACAGAGACACACAGACACAGATACACACAGACACAGATACACACAGACACAGACACACACACACAGACACGCAGGAGATGCACAAACACCTGCGACACCTCGTCCTGCCCCGGCCCCACAGAGGGTGACGGGGTGGGGGGCTCGGCCAGAGCTGCTCCATCCGCCTCCCCCTGCCCCAGCCCAGGACACACAAGAGCAGAGCTGACAAAAATGAAACCAGAGGAATCCCACCCCTCAGTGCATCACTGCCAATTATTCAACTTTCATTTACCTCTCAAAGGCACGGGCGTTGGCCGATGTCGAGGGGGCACTTCCATGGAGCAGCAGGAGAGCCCTGGATGGGACCCTCTGGGCGGGCTCTGCCGGCAGCCTGGCCCAGGAATGGCCCCGGATTAGGGCTCTGGGAGCGAAGCCCTCTCTGCGTGGGGAGGGAAAGCGGGTCACGGGCTGGGCAGCGAGCGCGCTGGCCCCTCGTGCCCGGCGCTGACGTCAGTGGGGCAGCACCATACCAGGCGGCCCTGCAGCCCTGCCAGGACCCTCATCCCCACACAGCACCTTCCCCCTCCTCCCAAACCCTCCCAGAGGAGCCTGGCATGACCCAACAGGGTGTTACTCTGTTGTTGTGGGCGCTAAGACAGCCGTGACGGGCCCCGAAAGGTGCCACCATCCACCCCCGAGCCGTGACCATCTCGCAGGGCACTGGGGACACGGTGTAACCCCCGGCATGGGCTGCACAGAAATGCCTGGAGCGACCAAATCTTGAGCAAAAGCAGCCCCAAAGGCAGATTTTGGACAAAAGGAGCCCGTTCTTTACAACCTGGTGCCCCTCTGGACGTGGCAGCTGCCTTTGCAGTGCCTGATTTTAAGCTTTATCAATTTACAGCATATTCTATACAGAGGGGAATTAAAATAAGGCTGGGAATCATCAAAACATTTCATTTTTAATTGAAATTGACTCTGAAATTATACACCAGGGAGGCCAAATGAAAGACATTTACACCCCAGAAAACTACTCTGCCTGCTGTCCTCAGGCAAACCAGGAGCTCCAGGCTGAGGCACAGCACAGTGACACCGTGAAACCTCTCCAACACCTCAACAGGTTCAACTGGGCATTAGGACAGACTTCGACAACAGCTTCCAGCACAAGGTTATATGAAAACACACAGTTTTGCTTGGGTTTATGGAGACATTTTAAAAAAAAGTTCAAAATTTGACTTCAGTGGAAGTTTACTCATCAAATTGAATCTCAGCAACAATGAACTTAACACGTGCCAGCTCAAGTAAGAATCCCCTTCCCCGATTCCCAAATTTTCTGTTTCATGAGCCCAAATACGCGCACAGAGAAGTGCAGGGGTCCTGCTGTGCTTTCTCCTTCCAGGATGCTCCATTCCTGGCCTGGGATGTCCGAGGTGACGGTCGCCCCCAGGGAGAACCAGGATCAGTGTCCCCATCCCACCATTTCTGGGCTGCTCAGCCCCAGGACGGCACCTCTGCAGGGTGACACCTCCTGCCAGCAGGAAATGCTTCCACACACAGCACTTCCCAACAAACTCCGGGACAAATCCCAGGGCAAAGGGTGTCACTGCTCAATCCCGCAGCCACTGGGATGTCGTGCCCTTAACGACAGCCATTCCCCACCCAGCTGAGCGACACCCCACTGCCCCCTCTTTGTTAAAACTGCATCTTAAAATTATCCAGCTAATTCCACTTCCATTTTCTAGCTCTCCTGCCACTGCTCACAGCAGGATCCTCTTTCCAGGCTTTCCTGTCCTGCCAAACCCCTCCTGATCCCCACACGTCACAAAGGAGTCAGGCCTGTCAGGTGCTACCACCGTATCCAAAAAGTTCTGGTGAACACACAAACACCTATTACTCCTCTCAGGAGAGAAAATACAACCACAGGGAGCTTAACCCTGTGTGCAAATGTCTGCTGGCAAACCCTGGAATGGCTTGGGCTGGAAGGGACCTAGAAGACCATCCAGTTCCAACCCCAAAGGACAAGAGCTTTCCGAACAAACCAGAACAAGCATCCACATAAAACCTTTGTGTGCAACGTCACCACAAACAGACAATGCCAGCTGTAAGAGCCTGCAGGTCTGGGGTCACAGCTCACCTTCTACCCCACAGACTCCTGGCTCCTGGGCACATGGAAGCAGCACACCTCCCCCAGCACCTCCCCAGCCTCCACCAGGGCAGGACATTTAAGGTCCCACCAGTCTTTCCAAAATTAACACCCTTGCTAAGTTTTCTCACACATTAGCTCCTAGCAAGCTTTTTCTCTGGCACTACTGTTAGACTTCTGAAATGGTTTCCCCCTGCCATGGGCAGGGATACCTTCCACTAGACCAGGTTGCCTCAAGCCCCATCCAGCCTGGCCTTGGACATTCCCAGGGGTGGGAAGGGTTGGGATGTTCCTTGCTCGTGTTCAGCTCTCACTGGCAATCTCACCACATCGGGTCGTTTACTGAAAACTTTTTTATTGTAATCAAAAAGTGACATAACAGGGCTGTAATGGATTCTGCAAATCATCCGCCGGTATTTCATAACTGGTACCAGCTGCTTCTGCCAGGCAATTTAAAAAAACCCAAATGTGAAATTCTTCACAGTACAGTAAACTCCACCCAAATTAATCCATGGTGGTTAAAAAGAAGATGCCCCAGGGAAACCTTTCATGTTACATGGTCACAACTCACAATTCTGTACAAAATGTTCACTTTTATAAAGCTCTGATGTAAAAATCAAATAATCAAGCAGCAATATTTTAAGTGCAGCACAGGGTCTTTCATGTCATTATTTACAACGCTTGAAGTCGTTTACATTTTAACAAAATTAATACAGATGACTTAGGAATTAAGTCATTTTTTCATTATCTGTCGGTTTATGTCGTGACAGATTTCACTTTTTGGTCATCTTTCTCTTTATCTTTGCTCTTCTTCGATTTTTTCTTCTTGTGTTTGTGTTTTTGGCTCTTTTCCAATTCCGGTTCGTTTCCCATATGTTTCTTATGCTTCTTATGTTTCTTGTGCTTCTTATGCTTCTTCTTCTCTTTCTTCTTTTTCTTTTTCTTGCTGTCCTGACTCTCCCCTGAGCTGGCACTGCTGCTGTGGCTCCGGGTCTGGCTCTCGGAGGGGCTGTGGCTGCGGCTGCGGCTGACGCTGGGGCTGCTCTGGCTCTGGCTCCTGCCGGGCTCCGGCTGCTCGGCGGGAGCCGCGGCCGCCGCTTCCTCTTTCGCCTTCTCCACGGCCTTTTCTTTCGCTTCCTTCGGCGTTTTCCCTGCAGCCTCCTCCTCCTTGGCAGACACGTTGCTCTCGCTGTCGCTCTCGTTGTAGTCTGGCACGAAGGCGGCCTCGTCGGTCTCGCGGGTGAGGTCGGACGAGAGGCGGGCGGCGCTGCTCACCGGGGGCTTCGGCTTGGGCGCGCCCGCAGCGCTCTGCCCCGCCACCGCCTCCTTCTCCGCCTTCACTTCTGGAGATTCCTGTTTCACGGGTGGTTTATTCCCACCTGGCTCTTTCTCCTTATTAGTCTTGACTTCTGGGACGTGCTTCTCTTTCTCCTTGTCCTTGCCAGGGTTTTTATCCGGAGGTTTGTGTTCCTCGGCGGGACGTTTGGAGTCGTGCACGGCTTTGTGCTCCGCGGGCTTGCGCTCGCGCAGGGGGCTGTAGCTGCTGCGCTTGGGCTCCGCAGGGCCCTTCTTGGGCGGCTCCTCCCTGGGTTTGCTCTTCTGCGCTGCTGCAGAGTCTCTGTTCCGGGATGGGGAGTCTTTCCTCCGTGCTGACTCGCTCTTCTCGTCCCTGCGCTTGGAGCTCGAATGCTCCCTGCTGCCATCGTGGTCAGACTTCTTGTCCCGGTTGGGAGTGAAGTCCTTCGCGGCCGAGCCACGGCCACTGTCGTGTTTCTCTGAACATCTGCCATCTTTGGAAGACTGAGAAATGGTTTTTCCATTTCCTTGTTCAGCCACACGTTCTGAGTGCTCTTTCTCTGGCTGAACACTGCTCTTCCTCTTCTCAGAAGTGTCCTTGTCTGACAAAGAATGATCCCGGTCTTTGGTTTTGCCTTTTTCACTCGACACGGAACTTTTGGAACTCTTGGCATCATGCTGGGCGCTTTCATAACTCGCCTCTTTCACAGCTTTCTGTGTTTTCTCCAGAGGCTCCATCTCCTTTTCAGTGTGTTTGAGAGGGTTTGATGTCTTCACACTCACGGGTTTGATAACACTGGCGGGTTTTCCTACAGTTGGGGGCACCTGGGTGGTGGATTTGATGTCTTCCTCTTCAGATTCAAAGTCATCTTTATCCCACTTGGACTGAGGGACCTGGATCATGATAATGACATCTTCAGCAGGGGCTGTTATGTCGTTGTTATACTCCTCCAGGGTCTTAATGACAGTTCGTTTGGTGTCTGGCTTCTCCTCAGGCTTCCTGACGGGGCTTCCCCCAGTAGAACTCGTGCTGGGAGGAAAAACATGGACATTAGTAACAGGATGCAGACACAGCCAGCTTTGGGAACATGTTATAAACTGGCTCACGTTTCAATTCTAAATTCTCATCATTTTTCCAAAAGATATTCAATTAAGGGAAGAGACAAGAGAAAGGCTGAGTCCACTAGCTGAGATTACGAGCAATCAATTAATTTAGTATCTTCCTACTATATATTCAATTAACAAAGACACAAGATTATCAGACTGGGGACTGTCTGATCTGGTAATTCCTTCATGTCCTATTTCTCTCAATGGCAGATAAATTAGATATCTGTTCTTGTTTCTGCATGAAAGCCAAAAATCATGCAGAGGTACAGACAGCCAAAGTTTTATCCTCGTGTCCCAGTGTTCTTCAACACTATCTTAAGTCTCCAACAGATGTCTTACCTGTTTTGAGTTTACATCACCAATGAACTAACCCTACTGGCTTCCTGGGCAGTACAGACTGCTCATTTTCCTTGATAACATTTCAGTTTGACCCAAGTACAATTTCACAGGGAAGATCACAGATTATTCCCTCGTTTAGCATGGATTTAGTTGTTCCCTTCATTGGACACCATAAAGAATTCTACACTTTTTTTGGAGGGGGTGGGTAGGAAAGAAAGAAAAGGAACTGCTGAGGTACCTGGTGTAATCTACAAGAGTTGAGCTTGCTCCATCAGCTGCTGTCACTTTCCTTCTCGCCTTTCCCTTTGCCTTTTCCGGTTTAACTTTGCTGCTGCTGGGCTCAGGTTTCTCCGCAGCTTCTTTTCCAGGTGGCACATTTTCTCCACTCACAATCTTTTTTCCAGTTTCTCGGTTAAGTTTAATCTTTTTGGAGGGGTTGTTAAGAAAAGCAGCTTTATCCTTCTCTGGTGTTCGCTCTCCTTTCTCCCCCTCGGGCTCACCCTTCCCCTTGGGTGATGTTTTCGATTCTGCAGTTTCAGGTTTAGAGGCTTTTGCAGAAGTGGCTTCGTGTTCTTTATCAGCCTTTTCCTCTGCTTTTCTTTTTCTTTTCTCAGGTTTGGCATCAGAAGTTTTGCTCTTCTCAGCAGGTTTTTTTGCCTTGTCCTCCTTGCTGGAGGGCTTCTCTGACTTGGCTTCTTTCGGATGCTCTTTCTTTGCCTTCTCCTCCTTGGCTGGTCTGGTTTCTGGGTGATCCTTTGCCGCTTTGGGGTGAACTTTCCGTGGGGTACCAAGAGCTTTCTCATCTTTCTGAGAGGAAGAGGTTTTAACACTGTCTGTCTTTGGCAGCTCCTCCTTCAGTTTTTTCACGGGTGGCTCTGTTCGAGGAGATTTTTCGCGGTCGGGGTCCAGCTTCTCCTGGGAAGCTTTCGCTGGTTTCACCGCGTTGTCTTTCTTCGGAGCAGCCGCCACTTCTACTTTCCGCTTTGTCTTCTCGACCTTTGCTTTTGGTTTATCCTTCTCTTTTTTCTCCTTTTCAGACACTGGTTTGAAAGCAATAGAATCCGCTTCCATGGGCTCATCCCTCACAGGGGTGGCATCATCCCTGCTTGGCAGCATGAACAGAGAGTCTGTTTTAGCATCTTCTGTAGGAACTGGCTCTCTTGGTTTTCTCGCCCCTTCCAACAGCTCAGCATCGGGAAATCCTTCAGTCTCATCCCCTTTTCTTCTCTTTCGGTGTTTTTTATGTTTATTGCCTTTGCCATCTCCCAGTGGATTTTCCACCTCCTTCTCTTTTGATTTGGTAGGATCTTTGATGCCGTGGCTCTCTCTCCCAGGCTTTTCAGGGTAGTTTCCAGCAATGTTACGATTTCTGTGGCTCTGCCCAGCAGCATACTCCTCCCTGCGTCCCCGAGCATATGGTGAAGTCTCTCGTCTGGTCCCAGGCGGGCCAAACCTTTCCGGAGAGAAGTTCTCTCTGTTCACCGGAGGCCGTGGCTGAGCGCCCACGGCATAGCCCTTGTAGAACTTCTCATACCACTCTCTGTAGTTCCTCTCCCACTCTCTGTACCTCTCCTTCTCAAAGGGGTCTCTGAAGTCGACAGAGCGCCCATAGTAAGCCTTCATGTCGTACGGGGGCACTTCTCGGTAGCGGTTGAAGTACTCCCGCTCCGCGTCCCCCTGCGGGACAGTCCGTTTTGTGGGAGACTGGCCTCTGAACACCGGAGACCTGGAGCGGGAGTGGTACCGCCTGTACGGGGGGGAGCGTGACCGTGAGCGGTGGTACCCGTGGGACCGGGACCTGGAGCGGTAGTTCCGGCTCTTCCCTTTGCCTCTCCTCTGATACGGCGGCGACCGCGAGTAGGAACGGGAATGGGAACGGCTAAAGGAGCGCGAGTAGGAGCGAGAGCGGGAGGAACCTGAGCGTGACTTCGAGTAGGTGTACGAGCTTCTAGAGTAAGATGAAGCACTATAGGGAGACTTGGACCTTAAAAAAACACAACACAAAAAAAAGAAAAAAAAGGAAGTTAATTCCAAACAGTCATTCTCCCCAATTCTTTTCCTCCCACACTTATTTTTTCTTTCCTCTCCACATGCTTATGTCAAAGCTTCTTTCAGCTGCTGACATAAAGCTACTGCAAATTGAAGAGCTTGATAACATGTAAAAGTTCCTGCTCACAAGACAGAACAGCTGCTGCTTTGTTAGTGTCAGAACACACAGAAGGGTCAGTCTACTTGCACTCACTCTATCACATGAGCTACCAGAGCTACAGATGGATTTCAGGTGGTTACACTGGCCTCTACTGGTACAGGAACACACACATTTGTCACTACTCGGCAACCACATGCAGTGCAAATCATTTTTGTTGCAGTAAGATGCAAAAAGAGCAAGTCTGAGTGGCTACAACGCAGAACCAAACATCGAGAAACCACCACTTATCCTGAAGACAGCAAAGCCCAACGTTAAAATGACAGCTCAGTCTAATTAATGTCACCCTTTTCTGGGAATTTGGACAGGATGCACCATCTTGGTACTGCAAAGGTGCAGACAGGCCTGTGGAATCCACATTGCCAGGTCTGCCAGCAAAGTCCTGCACATCCCTCCAGCTCTAACCAAGGCGACTGACCACGGTGCAAGAAAAATCCCATCTATGAGCTTCTAATCTCAGCATCTGGTCAATGCCCCAGTGCCACGGCTCTGGCACAGCTCCTGACACCACTGCAAACAGCTACTCGGACTCCTGCCCAAGGGACTTCTGGGGACAGAAAACAGCAGCTACCCTCAGGTTTTTCTTCACAAGTTTTTCTTTCACTATTTTTTAAAGAACCATTTCACATGATTCTGCATATGTTCATTATTCATCCTCTCCAAGTCCTTCATCAATTTCAGATTTCCTTACAAACAAGGCTGAGCTTTTAATTCCCAAGGAAAATGTAACAATGTCAACAAACTACTATTGAAAGCTCCCAATCTGCAGTCCAGGTTCAAATCTCCTGTGTATCCACAGGAGACAGACAAAAGAGGAAATGAGGATGATTTCTCTCACCTATCTCCTCCAAAGTGCCTGAAGGGGCTGGTTACAATCAGAACAGGCAGACACAGAAAATCCAGCCCTTACAGCTACTCCATCCCCGGCCTCCTCAGGGCTATTAGGCAGTGAAGGATGTCACTGCAGACACCTCAGAAAGAGAGACCCTTCAACGCTCCTCGGCGCCTGCTGCCCAATGCTAACTCAGTCACCTGCAATCTCTGCCACACTGGAGCCAATAACTGCATATGACACTCCTGCCACTGCTCATTCTTTAATCATCCAATCCATCTAACGACAGGGAGGTGGAGTGGAACTCCCCCTGATTCCTCTAGACAATCTGCTTCTCCATTACGGACATGTAAAGCAGTTACCTGGAAAACGAACGCCTACGCTCCTTTTGAATCTTTTTATATTCCATCAATTCCTTAGCAAAATCATTTGTAAACTCATCAAGTTTGGACTTTTTCTTTTCCCTGTTAAAATAAGTTTGACCTTTATTACAATTATAGTTTGACCTTTATTACAAAAGACATCAAGAAACAAAACATGGCCAATATGAGAAAATGTTTACTGCATGCAATGCAAAAGGTGAACATCCTATTTAAGCAAAAACAGTTCCTACAAATTTTAGGAAAAGTTTTAGAATTACATTTGTCTTGGTTTAGCTTTGCATATTTACCATCTGCAATGAAAAATATACTGGAAGAAACACTATGTCACTTTTTCTTAGGTCAGATGCACTCTAGTGTAACTGCAGCTCCCCCGATACAGACATGAAAACAAGGCAACGTTAGTGAGCCAAATACTTACTCCTCTTTAAGCCTCCGCTGCTCTCTGTAAAACTCCTCCCTAGAGAGAGGAGGTGCTTGTGTCGTTGGGATGGTGTTTGAATGAGCCGCTGGCACTGCTGTTGGGACCCAAGCTGATGACATGTTTGCAGGAGCTGGGGGATATCCGGGAGGGGGGACAGTGTACCCAGCGGATGGAGGCTGCCCAGGTGGAAACTGAGGAGGAAACTGTGGTGGTGGTACCCCCGGAGGAAGAGGAAGTGCATGGGGTGGTGGAGGATACAAGGGAGGTGGAGGCACAGGCACAAAGACTGGTGCTGATGCTGGCAGTGATGGGGCCTGAGTCCTTTGGGCACGGTCACTGTGCGGGCGTCCTCGATTTGAACTTTAAAGAAACCCAAAAACACGTGTCACTGTTTGTCACAGCCTGCCCTGAGCGTACAGAGGAAAGCGAAGCGGCAGCACGGCGGGAGCTCTCCTGGTTCTCACTGGTCTCCGGCTTTCTGTTCACTTCAGACTACACTCAGTTCTGGAGTCCTGGACTTGCCTTCCACATCCTCGCCCCAGCAGCTCCCTCAGCCTCCTCTCCTTACCCAGCTTTGGGGCTGTGGATGAGGCTGCCACGAGACCCCCATCTCCCACGAGCCAAGCGCCCACTGCTCCTCTGCCCCTCCTGGATACACTTTGTGCTCCACACTCCTGAGCTTCCAAGCGCTGTGCAGGAATTAACTCACCTCTCAAACCTCTCCTAACCTCTCCCACACATGCTTCCTGTGCTCCTGCCTCTTGATGTATTTGGCCTGTTGCTGTTGCTGCTGAATTGTTATTTTCTTGCTTGCTGAGTTAGAGATTTTAGATAATCTGGGGAACGGATCTTGGATTTTCTTTTGATTTATCTTTAAGACTTCATAAACACAATGACCCTTACAATCTGGCTGTAACAAATCTCTGACAAAGGAAAGACTACCTGGACACTGCAATAACAGCTGAACAGGCTTCTCTCTCCAATGTGAGAAAGCAGCTTGAGATGACTGAAGACATACAAAAGCGTCATAAAATAAAAGCCTCGACTTTTCAACAATTTGCTCAATCAGTATCAACTAAGTTGTTAAAGAAAGAATGTTGGAGGCTGATTTCTACTGGGAAATCCATTTCTTCAGCATTATTCAGCCAGTAATCAAAAGGCTGGCTTTCTATCCGATCTTTTAATTACATTTAATTTTTATATGTAATTACAGTTTCCTCAAAAAGCGTTCATTATTCGGAGTCTCCTTTTCAATTATGTACTGGAGTTTTATTTTTAAATAATCTTACTGTAAGCACAGATTCCCTTTGTTAAAGTTAATTTAAATTAAGCCACTTGAAAATTAATTATTACTTGTATTCTCCACAACTATTATTTCATTATAAATCAGCTGTTGTTTAAGTGATGTGTTACAGACTAATTTAACAGGTTACAACCAATAATATATTGAATTTTTGTCGAATACTTACAGTTCCCAGCCTGGCCTGCGAAGTGCACCAGCTCTCATTGGATGACCTGTTGCAGCGGGCACAGGAAGAAAAAAAATTTCCCAATAAGTTTATTTGAAGAGTTTCAGAGTTTTAGAAGAAACTCTGAAGTTTTAATTCCTTACCAGTTGTGGGTATTGATTGTCCTTGAGGGCCCAGAAGACTTGGTATTGCTGGTTGTCTTAGTACAGGAACCTGATAGCCCTTGGGAATCAATGCAAACAGTTACAAAATATGCTCTACTACAACACAAGAATCATTGCACGTGTTGAAATAAAATTTACCTTCTCTTCCAACAAACTGCTGATTGACAAAGGGGAGGATTTGGAAAGCTCAGCCGCGGTCATCAGAGCAGGAGGTAACACAGCATCGGCATCGCTGCAAAACCACACGGTTTTGTTACTCAAACACTGCTTTGAACTGAAATACAATACACATTTTGAAACAGAGAGTCCAAGGTCAGAAAAGGCTGACTTCTGCAAATGAAAGCAAATGTTAAAACAACCTTCCCCACATGCACACCTGTGAAGTCGGCAGGCTCCAGAGGAGCACTGCCGAGTGTTTGGATATCGGCATTCAGAGAGGAAGCTCTCTGGAAAAATATTTGATTAAGCTGCACTTGAATGGATGAGAGTCTATATAACCCACATATTGAATCTCAGCTTTGGAAGATCCATTAGGAAATGTTTCTGTGCTAGCTGAGGCTGCCTTAGAGGCTCCTCTGAATCGTGGTGCTTGCACTGACGGCACAGCTGGCTCTGTGCATCCAAGGCAGCAAGGTTAAGGGATATAACCCTAAACAGTGGCACAGATTTCTGCACAAAAATAGCATTTTCTCAGTATTAAAAAGAAATGAATGGGACACTAAGGTCTGATGGAACTAAATGGTTACTTTAGGAATGGCTGGCTATTTCAAATCAAAACCAGTCCCTCCTTCAGGGCAAACCTGTACTGAACGGCTGGTAAGGGAACCAAACAAAAATACTGCCAAGAAAATTCCTGCATGAGGTACATGTTCAACTCGCCAAAGTGTCCTCATCCCAAGTAAAAAGAAAACCACACCTCCCACGAGGACCTGGAGCTGTCACTAATGATACATAAGGTGATGGCTGGCAAGCCCAATAAGAATCTAAACTCAAGCATTTTGGTGTCTTTTAAATTCCTGCTGATCTCCAGATTTCCTTACCGAAAAGGCCCATCCGGCTTTTCCCCACGGAGAGAGAGGGACACTGCTGGAGGGAGATCAGAGACAACCACAGAAGACGGATTGACTGGCAGCCCAGCTGCCATGGACGGCCCAGGGCCCAAGGACGAGAGGGCAGAGCGGGAAGCCAGAGAAGCCAGAGGGATCATGAGCGGATCCTGCTGCCTGGCCATGGCCGGGCGCAGCAGCGGCTGCAGGTTGCGCGTTATCGTTTGCCTCATGAGGGGCGGTGGTGGTGGAGGGGGTGGCGGGGGCAGCGGCTGCTGCTGCTGCTGTTGCTGCTGCTGCTGGATCTTACGGAGCCTTTTCGTGTAGCCGGTTTCATTTTTGAAGTTGTTCACAGCCTGGAGGTAGGAAAATATGTACGAAAAGGTGATGTGAGAGTTGCAGTAGAGATACAAACAAAAGCCTCCTTAGAGGAAAATCACTGTGTATTCCTGTAAATGCTATTAATCACCCAATCAGCATTCAGCTATGAACACATCCCATTAAACTCTGCTCCCAATGACTGGTACCTCAGAGTGTCTGGATTTAAAGTGCTTTGGTGTTAACACCCAATTTGAAAGTGAGGCCAACTCATTAAACAAAAGTGTGTCCTTAATTTCACATATAGTCTCTAAAGAGCTGTAGGCTTCTGTAATAGATTATGTATCAGAAAAGTAAATTTAGCCTTATTCAATTCAGTCTTGCTTAAGGAGATCTAAATTCACATTTTCTTCCCTTTCAGCTTTTTACAAATAGATTTTTCCACCAAAGAGTTCACGCTGAAGTTACCACATTACCTGGCGCAGGAACTTGTTGGCGATTAAAGCATCAGGAGAAACATCTGTTTGGTGGCAGGTTGGGCATGTGTGTTCCTCAGACTCCAGCAATGCTGTTCTAATACCTGGGAATAATTAGAGCATTAAAATAGTTTTTAGTCAAACTAAGAAAACTTTTTTGGTTCTCATCAATTATAAAAACAAGCACATGAATAATGGGGAAATACAGTCTTTAACAGAGAGCATGAAGTTATAAACGTTCAATACTGAAAAGGCTGGCCCTGGCACAGGTTGCCCAGAGAAGCTGTGGCTGCCCCATCCCTGGAAGTGTCCAAGGTCACGTTGGACAGGGATTGGAACATCTTGGTCCAGTGGAAGGTGTCCCTGCTCATGGCAAGGAGGTTGGAATGAGATGAGCTTTATGGTCCCTTCCAACCCAGACCCTTCTGGAATTCTATGAAAACTTTTGGCATGCAGCAAATAATGATAGGTTTGATATTTCATGGTGGCAATATGTGAATATGAAGAGCAGACCAGGGCATGACATCTCTTTTTTCCACTCTAGTGCAGCGAGAAGTCATTCCAGGTTAATGAACAAAACAGATTTCAAAAAACAACGAGCAGGTTTGAGTTCTCGTTAGTTCAGGTTTTAATCAGCTCTGGGAAAGAATGTGGATGAAATGCCTCAGTCTCTGTTCTTTGTAGACCACATTAAGTCCCTGAAGCTGGAGATGGAATCCTGCATGAGGAGAAGGGCTGTGGACGAACTAAATGCATTTCATATCTAACACGGTAATCACCTGCCTTAATATGCACTCTCATCATCCTCATTCTTCTGCAGGTAAAGGGGATTAAACTAAATACTAAGAAGGGAAACAAGCTTTCTGCCTCTTTTTCACCCCCTGTACAAGAGGAGTCTTTCCCTGTTGAGGACACACTGAAATATTCAACAGAACTAACACAGCAATTTCCTTATCTCCTATTTCTGCTCTCAGAAGATCAAATTTAATGTTTGGAATTAACAAATGGGGCATTTTAACACTTACATTCATCACAGTAACTGTTTCCACAGCAGGGAATAACAACCGCATCCGTCATTATATCCTTACAAATGAGACACAGCAGCTCATCTGGAATAGGATCATCTTCTTCCGAGGAGGAGGACGGCTCCTCGGGTAGGAAGGGAGGTTTCTCCTTCTTTCCTATAGCATAAGCTTCCCTGGAGGGAGGGTGGGGAAAACAAAACAAAAAGTTAAAAGGAAACTCTTCCAAGCTTTGCATTTTATCAAATAAAGATAACATATGGAATTCTCCTCCCTCTCCATCAGCCTTCTTAAACAGAGTTGTTTAGTTTAAACTACGGTCCCAAACAAGTGGAGGTAGGTAGGAACAGATCTCCTGCAGAACTCTGTCGTTCATTGGACCAACTAAGAAACCAGCTGAAACTAGACAAACATTTCGACAGCTCATCTCAGGCGAAATGAATCCCAGCTCTCCTTTGCCAGAGGGTAAATGTAAATTTGGAGGCTCAGGATAAACCTGGTCTCCCAGTAATTATATTTGCTGAATGAAGGAAGTCTCTGTTACAGCTTCCCTAAAAGGACATTCGGGAGAGAAAAATAGAAGGGCTCCCAAGTGTGTTTTAGAACAGCCATTATTCTCAGCAAACACAAGTATTTTCTTAGTTTATAGCAAAAGGAAAACTTGAGCTTGTTTCACGTGTGAGATCTGATCAAAATCTGAGGGATGGAATCACAGTCCAACAGCTGTTTTGTTATGTTTTGCACAAAGCCTTTGAAGCACAAACCAGAAGCAAAACAAGTTTCCAGAGAGAACGATCCCAACTACAAACCCTGCAGAAACAGTCTCTCAGCACCCCACATCTCCCATGTTTAACCAGCTCCCAGGGGTGTGAGCAGCAGGACCCCTCTTTAATATCAGAAACCATCACAGATTTTAAATTTGAAACACAGTGACTGTGCTGCCCCCAGAACTCCAGGTGCTGGCCAGTGTGGCTGCACTGCCACTCGTGGCTCCTCTCATCCCTGTTTGGATCAGTCCAACCAATCCCACACTTACGCGTCTATGGTCGGAATTGCGTATTTCCCAGTGTTGGTCAGCATGGCACCCTTTGTGTTGGGGTCCTTCACCTCCATCATAAAACTTCTTGGAATTCCTGTGCTCTTTTTAATTCTGGGAACAGACTCGAAATTTTTGTCCTGTTAAGAAATGCAGACATATCTCAAGGCCCACACTGAAAATGAGATTTCAATGACTATTTTAAGCACAAAAGCCTTTAACCCTCTTCTACCAAGTGTAAGGGCTGTTGGACTAAAATACTCATTTCCCTACATGAATTCAGCCAGGATGTTCCAGAGGCTGGACATCGATATTCTTTGGCTTTAATTGTTGGTTCCTTACGGGTGAAATTCCCCAAACCTGCTCCTCCTCCAAAGGGCAGCTCAAAGGGAGCCGAATTCAGCACTTGGAGAAACTTGTATAAACCATCTATAAATGAAGGCTGAATTCATCTCTCATGCACATACAGTCACTGACCCACGTTAAACAGCATTAATGCTCAACTAGGGAGTGGGGTTATTAAAGGTGCAAATATCCAACAAATGGGGGACACAGAAACATCTTTTTTTTTTGGCAAAATACTAAAAATTGTGAACTAAGAAGAGAGTTAAGAGCAGGAAAATGTCCAGTAATACTGAGATATATCAAACTGCACACGGAATCTCACAAAGAAAGATCTATGGAAATACTGCCTGTGACCTAGTGAAAAGAAAATTTTACATTTATAATCTAAATCCTTGAATCCAAAGGGCTTTGCAACAGTGCCACGTAACCTCTGTATTTCACTCCAAAAGAAACAATTCATGCATTTAACTCTCAAGGTAAAAATTAAAAACTGAACACCCCCCAAGTCCCCCAAATCTTACCCCGTTCGTTGGACAGTTCTTTATGTAGTGCCCAGGTTTGCCACAGCGAAAGCAGGTATAGGAGGGTGGAGGTGGCCCCACGGGTTTCTTCATGTAACTAAAAGATGTTGGGGGAAAAAAAAGAAAAAGAGATGCATGTGTCTTTCTCGTTTAAGAAAACATCTCTCAAATTTTTAGATCAACTTCAAGGAACATTAGCAACACTTACTTGACTGGATCATATTCATGGCCAGACTGTGTCATCATAGCTTTTATTTTATCCTCCTCGGAAGCATTGGCTTCAGCCAGATTGGCAGTCTGTGCAACAGGTAATTATTTGACACACACATTAGAAACACATTTAAGCCCACACAGCCCAAGACAACACCACTCATCCAATCCTGTAAAGAGCAGCACTACACTAGCTGAGCTTGCATGAAACCAGCTGCTTATACCAAACATTTGTGCTGAAGATGTTCTGGGGAGTCCTTACGCCATGACATGATGTTTATGCGCCTGAGAACCTACTAGAAAAGAGCATTCCTGGGCACTCACACCTTAGGCTCTGTTTGTACCTTACAGCACGACTTGTGTAACCAATCCAATTTCCTTCAGAGGACTGAAGCTATGTGTAGAAAACATACAATATCCAGTATTTTAAAACTGATTTTTAAGCTCCAGACTATAGGCAGGAGATCATCTCCACTGGACATGGAATTAAGATGGATCCAAGTAGCACTATTTACATTTTGCTGCATTAAAAGGACACACAACTCAGCTTCACACAGAGAAGTATTCAAAGGACTCAAGCCTTTTACAATCCCTCGGCAAGGCCAAAGATTCTTTCCATCAGGAGCTGCAGGCAGCCCAAACTGTTCCCCCTGCTAACTTCTTCCTATGAAGTGATTTAACTACAGTGAACACAACCTGCAGTTTTTTCCAGTTGACTGTGTCCTTTTAACGCACAAATTGTAATATAAACCTTCTGCACAACTAGATACGCAAATTACTGAAGGCAGTCGATTTTTCAAGTCGTCTTTGTTCAAATGTTTTTATTACACACTAGTCCAGATACAAGCAGGGTCTAAGGGAGTGACTGTCAATGACTTGGGCCTTCAAGCACCTATCACTCAGCTCAAGCACTCATGGTTTGGTTTTGTATCATTCATTCACAAAAGCAACCAACTAGTTTCAACATTTTATTAAATGGTTGTTTCATATACACAGTTTTTCTCCACAGTAACAGAGTCCGGATCGCCAGCTACGAAACCATTTCCATTAACAGTTACAGAAAGCTTTACAGATAATACTTGACTAATTTGTTTGAACCCAAACAGTTTACAAAACACATCCAAAAGCCACAAAACATTAGTAGGAATAGACCAAAATTCAAATATGGCATTTCATACATAGTAATAATCACCAGAGAACTGTTAACACATTGCCTCCGTGCTGAGCCGGGCTGCACTAGAGCGGTTAGAGGGAGTAACAGTGCTGAGCTGCTTGGTGGCATCTTCCTGCATTTTAGGTTTTCTAAAAGCTTAAATCTGTACACCCACCCCCTGGACTCCTTTGCACATTTTAGAGTAAAACTTCACATGAGGTTACAAACCCGAGGACATGTTTAGGGACAGCACTAATGGGGACCAATTGCTTTCGGTGGTGCCTTCCAAAATACATAAAATTTTTCCTTTTTTGGCCAATGTACATAATTTAATTTCTGTAATGAAGAGGGAAAAAGTTACCAGTGGGAAGACATTTCTTTTTGTTGGAAATGAACTTCAGCCTTTATTTTGAGGATGAAGAACTAGCTGCTCTGCCTCAGGCCCTGCCTGCTCTGCTGCCTGTAGCTTTAGGGACCGGTGGTTGAGCACCCGTCTGTCCACACAGTGCAGTCACTAGTGCTTTCCCAGACAAATTACACATTGGTGAGCAAAAATGCAAGCAGTTCCCGAGCAAAACATGGCATTACAACAGTTTCGGAAGGTCACAGCTGCTCAGATGCCACACATACACATTGGTATATTCCTATAAACAATGAGGTACATTTACACAATTTACACAGTCTGCGTTCAAACAAATTAGATCGGGTTGTCCACTGTATAGATCCCAGAATTTATGGAATTGTGCAGCATTCAGAGAATGGGTCTGTAACTATGACTAGGAATTCAAAAATAGCCATGCAATTGTCCATGGTACAGAACCGCTTCTCTTGTGGCTGGTCAAAGCCCCCTGCAATGTCCGGAACTTACAGCCAATTAAATTCTTCTGTACAAACTGGGTTAGTTTCCAACGCAAAATTAATGAAACGTATGAAAAACGGTAAAACAGCTTCTGAAGTGCTTCTTCTTTGTGTCTTGAGGATGAGTAATACTGCAACATTATGCTGAGGCTGATAAGGTACTCCCCTTCTATCTTCCCAAACTGGGAACTACTCTTTACAGGATAGTATCAAAATATACACACATTTTAAAATTAAAATAAATACTTCAAGTTATTAAAAATTAAAGTTTTTTTTCCAATTACAACAGTTATCCAACTATAGATCACAGTATCAATTTAAAACTAGGAAGCAAACACTTTTTAAAGTATTTGACAAGAATATATATATATATACCTTAGTAAGCTGGGCCAGAGAAATAGATGCAGAAGAGTCATCAATCTGTTCACAAAAAATTAAACACATATTCAAGTTCTACAGTCAAAACACAACAATAGTTAACCTCTACTACAGTCTGAATGTCTGCACTATATCCCCTGCGTGTCACCCAGAGGCAACTCCAACCCAGTGTAATTTGTATTTACTCAAAACAAAGTCCAAATCTATGATGGCTTAAGAGTGCCTACATGGTTATGAGAAGAAATTAAAATAACAAACCCTGCTGGAGATCATCTTATTGCTCACAATATTTCAGAGAGGGATCCCTGTCAAAAGGGTAAAGGAATCTGCCAATTTTCAGCTAAATAGGATCTAAAAAAAATGAATAATTTAATTGAGGAAGAAGCATCACTTCGGGTAACGTAATATTAGTGTAGTTTGTAAATGAAGCGGTGAACGTCTCATCATTATAAACGCACATGGTGATGCTTTTGCGAACCCAGCAGCTGCCAGAAGGAAGGCCAGGCCCGGCAACCCCAGAACACTCACTCTGCCCCTCCTGCCACCACCCAAATAACCCCAACTATAAACCAGTTTAGAACAGCAGCCACAAAAGCAACCTGCCACTTTGCCTGGAAAAAAACCTGTTTAAATAGTTTACATAACGGTGTTTATAATGACAGAGTAGACTATAAAAACTGAGAAAACCTATTTCCTGTATGTTATGAGACCACAGGCCCTGCCACCCAAATCTGTTTGGGGAGTGTGAGAATTTAGATCATTCCTTGCAGCCAGATCAAACCTGATCTTTACCAGCAGCCCAGCGCTAAATGAACGAAAGATGGAAGTGCAAAGCGTACTCCTGATAAAGAAACACAGATTCAGAGCACAAGCCTGGGGTTTTTCTCTCCATTTTTCTCCTCCCAGCTGCCTATGGAACAGCTCTCAAGAATGAAGTGCTCAGGCCAGTAGCTAGGAACAGACAGACTGCAGAGCTTATGGAAAACTAGTGCTGAAGGGCAGTTTTCCCACAAGTAAAAAGGGCAACTCTGATCTTCTCCAATATATGGAAATACATCATGCCATTGAGCACACTTAACCTGACACTAGCAAAGCAGTGCCAGAAAGATACTCAAATCACTGCTTATTACACCTGAATTGCTCAAAAACGTAGAATAAGATTTCTCAGTGTGAACTGAGCAGCTCTCCAAGAGGTCACTGAACAGGTCAGCAAAGAGACCTTTCCTTAAAAAAGCTACTACCCAATGTAGTGGGAAAATTCAAGGGGGCAGTTTTGGAGAGTCTGAGAAAAAATATCTCCATGCAGAATTCCTCACTCCAGTTAGTTGTTTCTCCTCTGTGTTTTCAGGGAAGCACATAGAGCACACACTCCTGTATTACTGACTACAGAGCTCTTGAAAAGCGTGCCTTTGGATCACCCAGAGTGAGGCAAAGAGACCTTCGTTCCACTCCTCTCTAGAACACTTTGCACCTAGTCCTGTTCAAAAGGAGGTCTGGACAAACATTTTCAAGCCTCATGCTCCATATGCCCCTCTCTTATATGTGGAAAAGCAAAGCAGTGTTCTCTCAGGGCAGGCACAACTGTCATTTTGTGGCTTTCAGAAGCAAAAAAAAATAAACTAGGAAAGCTCTAGCATTAAACAGTCTAGTACTGACCAGGAACTGAAAATAAACTATTAATTAGTTCTTGTATTTTTTTTTTAGGAAGCAGTTATTATATGGCCTGCAGGCAACAGTCTAATTTCTTAAAGGAGGTGATATTGAACAGTTACCAAAGGGTCAAATAAAGATAATTAATGTATTCTTCAGTGCACTTGCCCAATGGCCATCTTTCCATTGTCCTACATTTCTGCCAATTATTTTTCCTTTTAAATTTCTGCTGAAGAATTTCCTGGCAGTCCTTCAAAACAGTCAGGTAGAAACATCTCCACGAACTTGTGTGCAACCCTAAGATAACACTGCAGAAGAACTAGAGAAAAAAAAAGAACAACCAGAAAAAGCAACCCCTGAACCCTAAACTCGACGGCCAGTGTATTAACTCCCATGTCCTGCAGCAGACTGACAAAAACATGCAACCAAGTGGGCAAGGGGACAGAAGAGAGGAGGCAGAGGCTGCTGGCACTGCTGGAGTGCTACCCTGAAATGACAGGGCTTTCCTAAACCCGCAGCTTGGCTGCACTGCCAGCTGAGCCAGGAAGGCTCCTGGCTGTGCCTGGTGGTGCTCCAACAACGGGCAGGGCCCTGCGCGCTGCAGGGACAGCGCCAGAGCCCAGGAGCCCCAGAGTCAGGAACCCCAGAGCCCAGGAGCCCCAGAGCCCAGGAGCCCCAGAGCCCAGGAACCCCAGAGCCCAGGAGCCCCACAGCCCTGCTCACAGGAGCACCCACAGCCACACAGGAAGGCCCCACACTCTGCCTTTGGCCGTGCTGACACCAGCACACACTTCCACACGTGGAATCACAGCTGGCAGAAGACAATGAAGACATGTTAAAAATAAGCTTTTGTGCATCCTTTAGAATGAAATCTTAATTGATTCTAACTTTGCAGCTTTACTGTCCATCAATAATTGACAAAATTTCCAGTGATTTACCCCTACTACATCAAGACTCATGTTCCACTCTGAAATAGATGCAGAAATAGGTGTATTAAAAAAAAAATAAAGACAAACAAACCCCCACGCTTCAGACCAAGACCTGAATTAGCTTTAGGAACAAACTGTTTGTGTCTCCAGTCCCAGAAGTTCCTGAGGCTGCTGGGCTTTTGCAGTGAGAGAGTGAGGGCTTGTACAGAGGGATGCAAGGGCTTCCACCCTCCCAGACCAGGGACAGCCAGAGCACACCAAGAAATGGTTGGCTTTGCCTTTCCTTTCCTGCCATTACTTCTCACTCACACTAAGTCTTCCCTCCCACTCCGTGATTTTCACTTTTCTCTCTTTTGACACATCTACATCAGCTTATGGTAAGATGCTACTGAGCAATGTAATACAGACATGCCAGGGAACACACGAGGCTAAAAGAATGTTAACTTTATTTATGAACATGTGGTTTGTGCTTATACACATGCTAGTAAACAAAAAGAAAAAGAACTGTTTTCAAGAAATAAAACCCCATCTGAGTTAGATCAAATGCTATAAACGTGGTTTACATAAATGCATTACATTAACTACTAGGGTCACTGGGCCAGTTCAGCTAACTCAAACTCACAGTGAGAGGCATTTGTGTCCAAAAAGGAATTCCAACCAATCAGCAACAGAATTACAGATGTCACATTTAGTGATTTTAGACCTACACACAGAAAGTTTTCAATTTGAGGTTGATTGTTTGCATGGGGACCAGAGGCTTTATTCTAACCCAGAACACAGCCCCAGAGTTCAGGAATTTCTAGATTAAGTGATCCTAACAGCTGATTGAGCGATCAGATCCAATGATCCAGGGTTAGTGTAATGCCTCACACCACTCTAGTGAAGGAGAAGCAATTATATTTAAAATAAAGATGAAAAATAAACCCCACCAAATAGTACTCTAACAACTATTGGAAAGGCACAGTTCCACACAGTACCAACCAAGTGGCACACCAAGATCCGCCCCATCACCTGGATTTCCGTGTGGGATTTGTACGTTAGCAGCACAACAACAGTGTTTGCAAACCTGAAGGAAAATGCTGCCCCTTTTCCAAATGTGAATTCCAAGTGGTGGTATACTAAAGAAAGGCTTAGCCTTTGGGAAATACAGCAGCAGCCAAGCCTGGAGATACCCAGATCCAAAAACGTGCTGCAGGCAGAAGTTAAGAAAAATGACAGGGATTTCACCCCCAAATGCCCCAGGCTCTAATCTGGTGCCAAAATTTGTGTTGCATATTGTCATTTGCAGACAAACTGCTGTTGAACTAAACTGCTTCACCAGATAAAGGGGAGCGAGCAAATGCAGAACTTTAGAATACCACTCTGTGTAGCAACGATATCGAAATTCATGTCAGGCTATTAAAGACATTTCTGTACTCAGAGGGGCCCAAACAATATCACTTCAATTACACAGTTTTAGGAACAAATACCCAAGTATTTAAGGACATGAGAAGGAATCATTTAACTGCACAGAACTGTCCTCAAAATGTCTGGGATATGCTGGGTTTGGTATTTGTTTGAACCCCCCAGTCAAAAGTAAGGAACAGCACCAAGTTTCACAATAATGGTTTCTCAGTGGTTTTTGATAAACATTTTCAAAAACCGTTTGGCAAAAAAAAGGTATTTAAAAACAAAAGCTAAGTGATACAATGTGAAAATGGCAAAAAATACACTCCAAACAGTTTTTATTGCAAGAAACAAAAAGCACACAACAACCTATACAAACATACATATCACTAGCTATAGACAGACAGATGTAGAACATGGCACCATGTTCAGTGTGCAAACCTCGAGCCTACAGGATCTGAAACGATCATACATTATCTGTACAACACAGAGTCATACAGGAGAGATTCTGGCATTTTCAATATGAAATACAATGCATTGCTAGGCACAAATACCAATATTCACATTAGAACTCTGCAAGTGAAGGCATTACTCAGTTTTTACTATGCTGAATCAAATACAATGTATTTACAACATACACTAGGTTTTACTGGAAAATAGATTAAGTTAACGCTTGGCAAATTAATAAAAGGCTGCATGGTTTAGAATTAAGTGCAGTGTGTAGGAAAAAAAGTGTGAGATTGTGTTTTTACATACTGCTTTTGATGTCCCACTCACTGGCTCACTTCGACTTCTAGAAGAAGAAATAAAGGTGATCAGAATTGAAAACAAAACACTTGAACCCAACACAAAGATTCCAGAACCTGAACATCACAACATTATACTCCAACACTCTAGTGAACGTGGACATTTACTGGTATACATAAACTGTTCTCTCTTGGTACATTCAGTGCAACTAAAAAAAACCCCCCAACATCACATTTCTACCCTGTCACAAATCACTCAAGACTCACAGATCCAGAACATAAAGTGCAAGAGGAAGTCCTCACATATCGTGTCTCTGTTCTCTACGTATCAAACCCATGAAGTCTGCACTGGAGTTCTGTGTTCTTAAATAATCACTCACTGAAATGTGGAGGCAGCTTTGGACAACCTGTGCACGCCCGGTATCACACACAGGTACCAGGCACAGGGCTCCAGCTTCTACAGAACAATCATCATCTACAAGTGCAACTTCGCTGGAGTGAAAAACACAGTCATGTGGCAAAGGGGTAACAACAGTGTCAGCAGCACAGTCTCTGCAACAGTGTTTCTTTGTGGAAGCCCAAGCACTGTGTTCAGAGAGATTTAGCCATCAAAGTGCCAAAATATTAAACATGTTACATATGCTATATTGACTAAAAATAGTAGTAGAAATGTCACCTGAAAGTAGTTTCTAGGATTTTGTGCGATTTAGGAGTCCTGTGACAAAAAAAAAGGTCTTAATTGCCAGAATTTGCTTTCAGATAATCTTGAAAATGCTACAATATTTTAGGAAATATGTATTACATTTGAAAACTTGCTGAGATTCCACATATCATTGGTCTGTACCTGCATGCTCCTCATCAAGAACCACACATGCAACCACTGAGAGAGTTAACAAACAATCCACACAGCATCCAAGGTGTCCCATGAGCAGAGGCAATGCAAAGGCTGCTGGGGAATTTATGTACCAACCAAAAGGCTCAGCTTCCTCCCAGGCTCCCAGTTGCACTATATACCTCCAGAAGGTGAGGAAGTACACCAAAATACTTTGGATTACCACAAAGTGGAGGCTTCAGCCATTTCCTGCAAGGTGGGTAAGGCCTTTCTGAAGGTCTCTCCACCATTCCAGCAGTCATTCCCCATCCCCAAGCATTAACCACTCTACGCCAGGGGCTTCTGCCATGTTTCCAGCTGAAGAACAGAAAGCTCACCTGCTGGTTTACTTTCAAGTCTAACCCAGCAGAGCTGTTCCTTCCATATAGCCCCACACTGGTACTGATGTGATCTTCGATGCCAACAACATCTGTCCTCCCATTTTAGGGCAGCATTACAAGAGCAGGGGAGGTGCCATCCACCGCAAGGGGAGGGTGCACTGACAGCACAGCACTCAGCACATACTGAAATGAACCCCCAAAGCAAGGCCATGGTTACAAGCACAATGCTGTGGGTCCACAATCCCGAGGCAGAGCTTGGAAGCACTGCACCAACTCCTGCAGTAACAGGCCCCAAGATTACATGCAGAGCCACATCAGTCCAGAGCTTTTTGCTTGCAAATGCTTTATGGGTACCAGGATGTTGTTGTACTGTTTGTTCAAGACATACTGTAACTCCTCAGGGTACTTTATTTATTGAGAACCAACATTAGAAGAACATGGCAAAACCAGCAGCTAATAATATCTCCTGCTGGTGGTGGAGAGGCTTTAAGAAGGCTGGAAAACATGTCCATTCCAGTAGTGCTGATGTAGCTATTATAGGTCTGGACTGTATGAAAATATCAATGCAGCAATAATCCTGTAGTCAGGATTGCATTTGAGTATCTGTGATTTTAATCAATACACCTGATTCTCTGTCCTCAGTAAATCTCAGGAATACAGAATTAAAGCCTGGGTTCAGATCCCAGCTTGGGTACAGAAAGACTCAGAAAGGTAACCAGTACATTTGGTAATGGGCCAAACTGCCTCTGAGATTCGAGTTTGGGAAGGACTAACTACTCCTTCATGGTACTCTCCAAAAGCCAGTAGGCTTTAGGGTATGCTTCTTTTTGTCTTGCCTGGAACAGACACTGACTTCAGAAAACTACCAGCAGTCACTACAGAATGAACCTTCTTGTTTGCATGAGTCACCAGCAGGCAACCCTTGGCCTTTCCTCTACAGCTACTATACAACTCCCTCCTGATGTGAGGCACAAAAACACCTGTCATATCCTGCCCCACCTCTCCCAAAGGCAGGAAAAGCCAAACACCCAGAATCAGATTCTTCTGAGATGGAAACAAATGCTAACTTTACACTACAGTGCATAACTGCCTTTACTAGGAAAGCAAACACATATAATAAGGAATCTCCCCGTGTAGAGGAAACAGGATCTGCTCCTGTATCTCAGAAAAATCAACTCCAAAACAAACTTAATGAATCATCTTAGAAGTTACCACTGTTGGAGTCTGAACTCCATGTCCCAGAAGGCCTCAAAATCTAAGTCTCCTGTGGGACAGACATTAAAATGTGCCTCATGCCAACAAACCCCAGCAGCAGCTTTAATAACAAAGATACAGTGCGAGGACCCGTCCCTGCCCTCAGTAACACAGTGGCACAGTGAGCCCTCCCCAGGAAGCCAGTGCTGGGGTACTTACATAACGTATGTTTTGCTCGTAGCTTTAACTCCTCCAATGGGGATTCTCCTCACAATCACCGATGAGTTCTTGGGAATCAGGGCACTGTCATCGGTGTATTCTGAAAACAACATCAGTACAGAAGAAGTCACTCAATTTGTAAGAATGTATTTAACAGGTAATTAAGAATGCCTTTACAAATCTAAAGGCAACATTTTATAGGTAACATCTCACTTTTATCCTCTCAACACCCCAACAGCACCTGTCAAGGAATCTTTGCATTTGATAATCAAGCAGCAAAATCTTTCTCATTTTTTAGAGTTAGTTCGAATGCCAACAGCAAAACAGTTTCAAAAGACAGTAAAGCAGAGCCTGATCTTCCCTGATCATCCTTAAGTTGCTTTTGCTTCTGTTTGACTACAAAATCAAGAGATCTCTGGAGAAAAACAAACCCCAGCCAAGTCTCACCTGCATAAAACAGACCCTAAAGTCTGTGACTGCTTGTGCTGAACAAAGCAGGCACTGGGCTAAAGCAGGGAAACTGCAGCAGTGCCTTCCCTGTGTTAACTACACTTGACCCCCCTCTGGCTGCCGTGCTCTGGCAGAGGGAGCAGAGCTGCCAGCTCTGCTTCTTGGAGCTGAACCATCCACAGCCTCACTGTGCAGCTGCTCAAGGCCTGGCATAGAAATGGAAATGAAACTGGCAGCACTGGAGTTTGGAGCACAGAAATTTGGGGGAGCTTCTGGACTTGCTTTCACAAGTAGGGCAGAAATGGCTCAAACTAAAGTGGTACCTCCTCCCTTAAGGTCATCATCCAGTCTGAATTAACCAAGGGGGCACGAGCTCTTTCCATTCACTTTCTGCAGGGAAAAGAGACTCAGACAAAATGATTTCTGAAGACAGTCCCGAAAAGCCTTGGCCTGCACTGTGCTGCTTGTCCAAGGAGGAGAAAAACCTCCTGACCTTTCATATAAGGCCTAAACAAAACCCCAACTCGCAGACACACTCTGAGTAAGCTTAAAACTCAAAGAGCTCACCACGAGAGTGATTTTTATATTTAACTTACACAGGCAGGATATGGCTAAATATTGCAAAGCACCATGAGCAGCCATTCCTTATGATGTGCCTGCAGTGTTACATATCTCAAGCCCTTCACTCTGTAACCTGAATCAGAACAATGGTCTGAGCCCAAAGTTGCCGTGTATCTAGTGAAGTTCCAGAGTGGTTTTGCTCAGTGATCACACACACAACAGAAATGCTCAAAGCTGGAGGTAACATTGTTCACTCCCACTCCCTTCTAGCACAAACTTGTTCTGCCACCAGTAATGGCCAGGAATTGGCTACTGGATTTTGTCAATTTGAGCTGTGATTAAAAATAAAGACTCAACTAACTCAAAATGCCTGCAAAAGCACAGAAGGATTTGGATCTTAAAGGCAAGAGCAGACAAGACATAACAGTGCAAAACTTGCTATTTATCCCTCCAAGAAAACAGCAGCTTGAAAGGGGTCTGGGGAACGAAATATTTCAAGGAATGAATGGAGGCAGACTAGTTAACAGCAGCTACCCTGACTGCTGACTCACATTGACTTAGAAATCTGACATCAACAACCGCATTAGGGCCCACAACATTCTAACTGCAAAGTACAAGGAGCTCAGCTATGTTCTGAAGTTTATGCTGCTTCACATTTAATGCACAATTTCAACACCCAACTTTTATCTACAATTCAAAAACCTACTAGTTTTAGTAATTTGTGTTGTATGTATGCTATAAACAAGTTACTGACAGAAGTTTCCCCATTATTTTCTGGCCTGCTTTGATCCACCATTTTGCGTGGCCAGCACTGCTCAAGCAGCTCTGAGCACTCTCTGCAGAGGTTTTTTACCCAAGTGAAGCACAGAACTCACCAGGAGTCCTCAGAAGGCACATCCAGGTGTGAAAGGTCAGAGTAAAGCCTTGCACAGCAGCTGTTATGCTGCTGGGGGTAGGATGTGTAGGTAAGAGCTGGGAATGCCTGCTAACAGGCCAGGCTGTCCCCACCAGAACACAGGGAATTCCTAAGAACACATTTTCTCCCTAATGCTTAAAATTCCACTCCCTCCCCACAGGATTTGTTAACCCTGTTCTAATCACCAGCACTTGCTCACTTTGTGACAAGCCATCCTTGTAGCTGGCTCTGAAAGCAGCCTTGAAACATCCCGAGGAACAGACTGGGCCACTCCTGCTGGATTTTCCGCTTCCCCCGGAACAGGCATCACTGATGTCATCTACACAGGCAGGTCACTACTTCTGGAATGAGCTGGCTCAGGAGGACCTCCCTCTGCACTGCAATCACGGGGCACTGCCCCACAGAGCCCCTGCACTGCTCTGAAGGGGCGAGTCCGTCAGATCTGCCCTCCCTCCCCTCGTTAATCGGATTACACTGCCCGCCCCTGGGCGCTGGGGCGGTGTCAGCATGGGGCTGCACTGCCCTTGGAAACACTCAGCCCACACCAGTTCAGAGGCACAGCTTCTATTTATTTATTCATTTTATTTCCTTTGTATTTCGCCCAGTCAGTACAATGGCACAACTTCCAAGCGCTTTGAGTCAGAACTTCCCAGGGCAGGAAAGAGCACTGGAGAAACCTCAGTTCTGGAGTTGGCAGCTCTTCACAGATTGTGAGAGCACCTGTTACAGAAGACAGGTCAAGAAATCCAGACCCAATGAAACAGAGGCAAGTTCAAAAGCATCACTCTCAAGTGCAGGCTTTACAGAACATGCCTCAATAACAAGCATGGAAGAGGATCCCCCCTTTATGGAACAGGTCCCACCCACCCAGTTTGCATTCCCAGAATTTTACAGAGTCCATCACATCCTTTTTTCCCACTGACATTTAAAATCCTGTTTACTTTTAGGTTATATTAGCACTGCTTCTATTACTAGCTTTCCATTAGGAGTAGTAACAGCTCCTGAACTGTAAAAGCTTCCCAGACCTGGGAACAATGTGACCACACAGCACATCTCCACTCACGGGGCACTTTGTTCCTTCCAAGACCATTCCAACAGTTACTCAAGACTTGCACAGACTGTTATAAAAACCAGTACTTATGTCCACATGTAAGAGTTCCAAACATCCCACTTAAGCAAAATATCCCGGTCTAAATTTTACTTGAATTTTTGCAGGTGAGCTTAAGCATCTATATCTGATTAATAAAAAAGGAAATTCACATTTATGCATACAAACCAAAGATCTGGCAGATATATACTTTTGAAATGCACTCTCTAGCTTTGCTGTGCAAACCACAGGGGGATTTTTGCCTGTTCACATGGAAAACACCCTTAGGAAAGCTTCAATAAGCATCTGTGTCACTACTACAGAATTTTAAACTACATATTTTATATATTTATAATTTAATACTAATTTTGAAAGGTCAAAGGGCAACACAACCTGCCCAGAGGACTCAGCATAATTCTTTTGTAACTTCACCTTGAGGCAACACCACGTTTAACAGCTTCTAGTGAGGCAAACACTCCTCCTTCCCTGGACTCTGGTTTTGGATGAAAACAAAGTAACAGCCCAGTAAATCTGGGCTGCTGATGCTGCAGTAACACTTTATGAGATGACATTTATGAGCATCACTTTTTCTGCTAAAAACTTCACTTTCTGTTCACCTGCTACAAGAAGCCCCACGTGTTTGGCCTATTTCAAAGCACTTTCTGTCCCGGTGCCCATCACTGGGCTCCATCACAGCCCCTTCCCAGCCGGGCCTCTGTTTTTCAGGCTGTTTCACACAGCCCTGGCCGGCCCAGGATGACGTCAGGCTGCTCCTGCATCTGGGAGGCCCAAGTGCTCCAGCAACCGAGGACACAACTCAGGGACTCTCCTGCAGCACAGCCCTTAAAGCAAATCAAACTTGTTTTTTTCAAAAGCTTTTGAAAATTTTAGTCAGTACTACTAGAAAGATTCAAGACTCCTGAACTGTGTCTCTGTCTCTACGTGTCTCTCTGTTTTGCAATCCAAGAGCTTCCCCAACACCTCCAGCACTGTGAAGGCTCTCCACGCCCTCCTGAAAATAATTTAAATACCTGAAAATAATTTAAATACCTGTAGAGAAACAGAAGCTTTAAGTCCGACCCCTTTAAAGGCCAGAGCCGAAGTTACACAGCATTCCGATGAAGTTTTAATACATGGAACAGGAAGAGGAAAAACCCACTAGTACACATTTTAAAAAAAAAGACTGTTGTGACAAAGAACCACAGGGGGAAAAAATAAACAGTTTTAACGTTGAAGGGATGAAAACGCACAATTCTTTCTATTTCTGAAAAGTCACATCCCTTAGTCTTTAGTCACACTCAAACCAACCAAAATGGCAGATCACCGAACTGAAGCACCATAATAACACAAGCCCATATTCACCCCTCGGAACCAAGAGCTATTTATAAGATTTAAAAGAATTTATGACTTCCCGAGGAGTGTTTCGTACATATATTCACCGTATATGTTCTGCCGTAAAACTTCAGGGCTGCCCTGATCTGGCAAACACACAGTGCTAGGAAGAAAAAAAAAGTGGTACGAATGATGAAACGATGCTCAACAGCACCCCAACGATGGTGTCTTTTGTGGGGAAAAGTTACGTTAACCAGGGAATTCCCAAGAGTATTCCAACCCAGAGAACACGCACGAGCAAGAGGCTTTAAAGGGCTCCAGAAATTGTCAGTCACTGATACACTCGATGTAAATTGTTGCTTCTCAGCAACTCCTACAACGCGCACAAACCCAGCTCCCAACGAAGGGGGGCTGAAGAAGAAGCTGAAGACAAAATTCAGTCACCACTCATTTTTTTAAAATTATTTTTCCTTCCAATTAACCACGTGTTCTATTCCTTATCACCTTCAGATTTCTCTGCCAGATGTTTGTTACGATAAGACATCCTCCCCGCATTTCCTCATCCCTTTCCCTAGAACTCCAGGCCATCCCGGTTTTGTAGCCCGAGCCCCACCGTGCCCCCCGTGCGGTAGAGCTCCGGCGGTGCCGTGCGAGCAGCAGCTACAAAGGCCCAGCTGCGAGCCCGGCCCGGCCCCGCAGCGCCGCTGCCGCGGCCCCCCCACCCCACGCACCTTCTTTGGTCTGCGCGTTGGTGATCTGCAGGTCGCAGTCGGCCGCCTTCAGCTTCTCCCGGCCCATGATCTGGCGCTTGAGGTCGCTCAGGGAGATGTGGAGCCCGTCGAAGGTGACCGTGTCATAGTTGAGCTTGGAGGAGAACTTGTAGTGGACGCACGACATGGCGGGGCGCGGGGTCGGGCAGGGCCCGCGGGGGCCGGGGCGGCCGGGCGGGCCGGGGGCTCCGGGGTGGGGGGGGTCAGCCCCGCGCCCCCCCCGGGGGTCCCAGGAGGCCGGGCAGCCCCTGTCGCCCCCCCGCCAGCTCCGGAGGTGGGGTGGGGGGGGAGAGATGGGAACACTGAGCCTGGCCAGGGCA
>JAWWES010000035.1:15521834-15532393 GCA_035583135.1 Lophotriccus pileatus | reverse complement strand
CTGCGCCATGGCCGGGCCGCGGCCTCGGCGCTGGGGCTGCGGGCCCCTCAGGGCTCCATCGCGGCGAGCCCGCGGCCCCCGCCCCGCAACGACCGCGGCCTGCGGCCTCAGCGAGCGCGGCGCGCCCGGCCCTGCTGCCTGTGCTGCTGCGCTCGGCCGCGCTCGGCCCGGCTCCGCTCGGCCTCGCTCGGTTCCACTCGGCTCGGTTCGGCCCCGCTCGGCTCGGTTCGGCCCGGTTCGGCCCCGCTCGGTTCCGCTCGGCCCAGCCCCGCGGTCGCTCCCGCGGCCCCCCCGCCCTCAGCGCCCGCCGAGGGGTTTCCCGGCCGACAACCGCACGGGCCGCGTGAGCGCCCCCCAGCGCGCAGGCGCAGCCGCGCCCGCCGCGCGCCGCACGTGACCCGGCGCCGCGCGTGACACGGCGTCACGTGGTGCGCGCGGCAGCCCCGCCCCCCCGCCGCTGCTCCGGGGCGCCCCCTAGCGGCGCGGCGCGGCCCCGCGGGTTGGGCGCTCGGAAAGGCGGGAAAGCAAAGGGCAATTAATTGAGCGCTAATTAATTGTAATTAATTAATTGTAAACCCTGCATCCGTCACCTGCCTCCGCACGCCCCGCCTTGATGCAGTCACCGTTAGCCCCCCCGTGGCTCCTGCAGGCGCTGGGGTTCGGTGTTCCCCGCACTCCAGGGCTACTTTTGGAGCTTCAAATTGCTTCTGAAACCTCGAACTCTTTCTCTTTCAAATGTGTCCGGCAGTGAATTGTCCTCCAAGCTCTGCAAAGCGACCTAAACCCCCCTGGCACTTTTTTGGGTCATTCTTACACATTAGTTTGAGGAGAGTGATAAAGAGAAACTGTTTGCTGTAAAATGGATTTCAGTGTTTTACCGTGTCGGGAGCTGCGCAGGGAACTTCAGCTCAGTTACTACTCACTGATTTAGAAGCGGCTTTTCTCGGTGCACAGAGCTGCTGTGCTGAGCACCTTTGGCAGAGCACAGTGGTCTGTGATGCTTTAATTCTCAAATACACAAGAGCTTGAATTTGAGAATCGTAGAATAACAGGATGGTTTGGGTGGGAGAGGACCTGAAAGCCCATCCAGTCCCACCCCTGCCATGGGCAGGGACACCTTCCACCAGCCCAGGTTGCTCCAAGCCCCTTCCAACCTGGCCTTGGACACTTCCAGGGGCTTGGGTGACCCGAGAGCCCAGCTCAGCACAGGCCAGTTTTGCTGGAATATCCACGTTGCTCCCTGAGCCCAGCTCGGGGTCATCTCTGCTTCCTCAGGGAGCCGGAGCTGGGGGATGGAGCAGCACACACGTCACCCCCTGCCCTGCTGTGTTGATGTACAGCTCCTGGGGGGGCACTGGCCAGGACAAATGGGCCCAAGGAAGGGGTTAGTTATCATTTTAAACGCTAATAAATATTACAAATGTCTGTGAGGAAATGTTCTGCAGTTTATGAAGGGGAGAAGAAATAATTTAACAGGCGAAGGAGAAGGAGCCAGAGCCCCTGAGACACTGACTGCAAGTTGGTTTCTCAGGGCTGTCTTTGGTCTTTTTGGCAATGCCATGTGTTTTTCCTTAGACTGAGGCACCTGCCTCTGCCCCTGAGCTGGTGCTGCCCTTGCAGATCACCAGATGTGCTCAGATGTTTTGGGATACCTTGTCCCTACAGCTCCTTGCAACGTAGCACGTGAACTAAACCACCCCCGTGCAGCAGAAACGCCCTCTGAGGCCACCAGAACCCAGACCTGGGTGTTTGTCTCGTCCTCCCAGGGCTGGGCAGAGCCTGAGTGTTGGTGTCCTGAAAACGGGGCAGTTCTTCCAGCCCAGGTGTCTGTGGGCTGACACCGCCCATCTGCTGCTTCCCTTCCAGAGTCCACTCCCAGCCCGGCGAAATTTGCGTTTTGTTTTAGCTTAGTTTTCCTAAAAAGAAAATTCACCCTCCGCCCCCATCCCCGCCTGCCACTAGAGGTCATTTTAGCACCGGGAGAGGACAGCGGCGGCTCCTCCGTGGGCAGGGACACCTTCCACAGCCCAGCCTGCTCCAAGCTCTGTCCAACCTGGCCTGGAACACTTCCAGGGATGGGGCAGCCACAGCTTCTCTGGGCAACCTGTGCCAGGGCCTCCCCACCTTCCCAGGGAGGAATTGCTTCCCAATATCACATCTCTCCTTGCCCTCTGTCCGTGAAGCCATTCCCCCTTGTCCTGTCCCTTCAGGCCCTTGCCCAAAGTCCCTCTCCAACACCCCCTGGATAAGACACAGTCATGTCTAGCAGCCAGAGCAATGGCAGGTCATACCCAGTGCCCCCTCAAGTGCTCAGAGAGTGAACCCCCCGGGCTGGGAGCAGCCAGGGCTGTGCTGTGGGGTCTGAGCCCTCTGCACGGACAGCAAACCCTGCTGGGCACCATGGCCGGGTCCTGGGCAGCTCCTGTGCTGGTCCCAGCGCCAGCAGCTCCCTGGGGTGTCCTGTGGGACCACTGGTGTGTCCATCCCCACCGGTGCTCCTCAGCCCCTTCTGCTCCAGCTCCTTGCCTTGCCTCCAACCTTTCCTGCCTTAATCTCTGCCCTCTCTGCAGCCTCTTGGCCACATCCCTCCACCCCTCTCTCACCAAAGCAGCCCCAGCTTCCCTCCTCGTTCTTAGCTGCTCAATACACTTTAAATCAGAGTTAATTAGAGGGATCAAAGGCCCTTCTCCCTGTCCCCCAGCCCCCTCGCAGCCCGGCCGTGCCCGGCTGGCCGCACAGCAGCTATCGCCGGCTGCAGGCGGAGGAGCCAAAAGAGAGCAGCTCTGCTCCGCAGCTCCCTGCACGGCTGCTCTAATCGCCCCGCAGCCGCTGCTGACTGTGTGCGATTGGCTGGGGATGGGACTGTGGCTGACTTTATCCCCGGATCCCGCCTGTCTTTGAGTCATCCTCGCCGTGAGTCACCAGCTAATCCCTCGGAGATAAGGCCTCAGCCCTGTCTCTCCGTGCAGGTGCTGCTGCTCCGTGCCTGCTCCTCAGGACCGCCAATAAATCCCTGGGAGCTGAGGAGGTGCTGGGAGCACTCCAGGACACGCCGTGGGCTCGCTGCTCACCCCGGCCCCGTGTCACCCCACCTGAGCCAGGGCTCCTAACCCCTGCTCAGCAGTGCTGGGGGCTCTGCCCCCCCAGATCATTTACCCCGTGGGTGATCACTGCCTTTCCTCCTCTTCCCCCACGCTCTGGGGGTCTCCTCTGTCCCCCAGCACAGCTCTAGACCCCCAGAAGCAGGACCCCAGCCCCCCTCCCTGTGCCTGGCACACCACCCTCAGCAAGGGCAAGCTGAAATTCAGCATTATTTGTCTGCTTCATTCTCAAACCTTCTCCACATCCATAGTAAATTGTTCCCAGTTTAATTTCTCCCTTTGTTAAATGTGTATTTTGTTCCCAGCTGAAATCACTCTCAGTTACACGACTGCTTATGCCATCAGTCACCAAAACATCCCACACTGTGCTTGGAGACCACAACGGCGTGATCTGTAACCCCCTCCCTGACTCACCTCCTTAACTTTGACCCCCTGGCACATTTCCAGCCCTTTCCAGCTCTCCCAGCTCCTGCCAGGACTCTGCAGCTTCTCAGCACCTTGCTGGGAGCAGAGACACCAGCCCTGACCTCAGGATGCCACTGGTGTGGCTGGCGTTGTGCAGAGTAACACCTTCCCTGGGGGAATTACTTTGGTGTTTCCCTGTGGGCACCCAGGAGCCACAGGAGCCACAGCATCACACTGGGGTTGGGTGCAGCTGGTACCTGCCCTGTACCTTGAGCCTTTCAGAGTCCCCCCCTCCAGGACATGCTTCCCTTTGCCCATCCTCTCTCCTGGCCGTGCCCTCACCCTCTGCTGCACCCACTGCAAGCTCAGCCTGGGGCTGCCCCAACACAGGTGAGGGGGCACCAAACACTGGAAAACCCTCTTTGCTTCCCTTGTTTTTATTCCTTTTTGGTACCTGTGGTGGTTCTTGAAGCTTTTGCTGTTTCCAGAAGAAGCATCCCTCTTTCCAACCTCACCTCAGCCCCACATGCAGGAGGAAAAACCGCATCCTCTGCTGCAATGAGGCACAGGTGAGCTCTGGGTACTGCCTGCCCTGGTCCTCCCTGGGCTCCCACAGCACCCACCCTGGCAGCAGGCCCAGCACCCAGCAGTGCTGTTCTGCTTTCCCAGCTCTCCCAGAGGGTGGGACACCCTGCTCAGGCTGCCTGAGCCCAAGTGGGCTGTGCTGCTTCCACCCGTGCCATCAAGGATGAGCTCTCCTCCTCTGCTGTTCTCCCTAACCCAGGGAGTAGAAGCCACATTTGTATGCAGAGTTTGAGAGCAATTAAATTGAATTCTAATTATTGTATATCACAAATTAGCAATTTCTACCATGCTAATATTAATTGCTAACATGATGATAAGGCGTATCAGGCAGTTGGGATGGAACAGGCGTTTGCTGGCTCGGAGAGATGTGTGGAAGCAGAAATCGCTGCAGACATGGGTATCCCACAGCTGGGAGGTGTTCCCAGGCTGGGGGTGCTGGGGTTTGGCATCAGCCCCCAGCCTTCCCAGGGCTGGAGCTCGGAGCAGGCTGGAATTGCCAGTGCTCAGGAAGGGACACTGTCAAGGTCACACTGAACCACGGAGCAGGAGTGATGAGAACGTGCCCGGTCCCTCCTCCCCAACACAGGGAGTTAGGTGTATCTTGTTGCACCTGGGGAAAATTCAGTAAAAAAAAGCCAATGACTGACTGGTTCTCGAGATTCAGCTCCCTAATCCCTGCTCAGAGCTGCTCTCCCAATCCTCCCAGGATGTTCCTCCTATGGAGAGTGGCAGGATGGCTACGGGGTAGGAAATCCCGTGCCATCGTGTTTGTCACATTCCAGGCAGTTGGTGTAGTGACCTTCACCTCTGCCAGGCTGGAATCATGATTCAAACACACCACTGGGACTGTGGGGATGGGCATTGCCAGGAAAAGGGATTGGTGGCTGTGGGAATGAGCACACTGGGGTCTGTGGGGGTGGACGTGGGCATCCAGCTCCAGCTGAGGGCTGGGACCGACATTCTGGTTTAGCAGGACCAGCTCTGAGCTCGTCACAGACGCTGTGGCAGGTGCTGCCTGTGAGAAAGTCCTCATCCTGTCACAGCCAACATGTTTAACATCCTTACATCACACGGGGAAATCCGAGGAGATCAAAGGCACAGCTGGACGCGCCGCTGTGGATAAGCACATCACTTGGGAGAGCTAATCAAGGACACAACGCCACCAGCAGCTGTGCAGTGAACCCAGACAAGCCTTGAGGGGCCCGTGGGCACAAAGCTGGTGCTTTGCAAGGTAACCCTTTCTGAGGGGGTTGCTGCAGGTCCCTCGGTGCTCCCGACAGCAGCCAGGCCTCCGGAGGGTTCTGGGAGGGAAGGCGGGAGCACAGGGGTGTCCCCGACATCCAGAGCGGCAGCTGGGATAGATCCTGGGCATTTCTATGCTGGGAGAGAGCAGGGCTGGAGGCAGATGGGGAGGGCTGTGCTGCTGGGCAGGCTGGTGGCACACGGGTGGAGCCGGGAGCAGCTCAGCAAGGCAGGGAAGGAGCACTGAGGATTGGCATTTCCCATCGCTCACGTCCCCAGGACTGGTGTTCCCCGAGGATCTGCCCCAAGCAGGCTCTGCTCACCTGCAACTACAGTGACTTCATATCAGTGAGGTAATTTTGTCCCAGGGGTTATTTATCTGCCTGCTGAGCAGCCCTGGCCCTGTGTGAGTCAGCCAGGCCGCACTACAGCCAGTGATGAATTGCACTCGGACACACGCTAAGTGACATTGGCCAATAAATTTATGCAGATTTCTCCTGTAATCCTTCTCCTCATCAAAAGTAGTAATGCTTTCTCAAATGCAAATGCACTGCAAGAGCCTCGCCACATCAAACGGGAGCTGGGCTGAGCTGTTCGGAATTCCGAGCGATAATCTTCATTGTGCTCATGAATAACCATTTCCTAGAGATGAATATTCAACAAAGCCTGGGCAGAGCCCCCTCTGAGTCCTGGCTGTCCCACTGCCCAGCCCAGCAGCTCTGACCAGCCCTGCAAGTAGATTTCACGCTCATTTCTCTTCATGCTTTAGGCATTCCTTGTGTAGCAGCAGAATTAAAGGGCTCCACTCAGAACTGTGGAGCAGGGGCAGATTT
Source organism: Lophotriccus pileatus (assembly GCA_035583135.1). Lineage (NCBI taxonomy): Eukaryota > Metazoa > Chordata > Aves > Passeriformes > Tyrannidae > Lophotriccus > Lophotriccus pileatus. Next base: position 15,526,227 of record JAWWES010000035.1, on the reverse strand, counting down.
GCAGCCTTGTGGGCGCTGCCTGACTTTTCCTCTCCATCCTGACCTCTCCTCTCCATCCCATGACCTCACCCTCCCCCAGCCCAGCCCGTGGGCTCCGTGTGGTCCTTCAGCTCCCAGTCCAGCTGCGTGCTCCTTGTTGTGCTGCCAGGAAAGGCTCCTGCTTCCCACCCCTTCTCAGAGCTGCTCACCTGGAGAGGGCAGGGGAAGGCAGGTGGAAAGGTCGGGGCACCAGGACAAGTCTGGCTGCTCAGGGACATCCCTGGCACTCAGGGTGGGAAGCACTCACCCAGTGACACTCCAGGCCGGGCAGAGCAGGGAACACCCCAGGCTGCTGGAAGGGGGGTGCTGGATGTGCAGAGCCCTTGGCCACCCCTGATCAGTGGGGTTTACATCTTTTATCATTTTAAAGAGGATTCCATTCCAGCAGTGATGATCTAAGCTAATGAACCGCCTGCCACTTTGTGGCTTGGCAGGAAAAGTCGAACTGCTGGAGTTGTGGGTTTTTTTCCTCCAATCCAGAACACAGAAGACAGGGAAATAAATTATTTCTTTCACAGTTGTTTAGTATCATTTTCTCTGTGCTGGGTTTTATGCCCTGCCATCCTGGTAGTCTCAGTTAACCCATGGCAAGGGCAGCTCCAACTCCCCAGAGATCCCCTGACTCCTGGATCAGAGTGAGGAATGGGAGAAGAGGCAGGAGAGCTGCAGCTCAGGCTGCTGAAGGGACAGGCTGGGACATGGGTAGCAGTGCAGGGCACTCACTCCATCTCTTCTTCCTTGCCTGAGAAAAACTGCCCCAAAGGCACCTTTTGGAACCCAGCAGCACTGTCTGCAGGGTTTCCATGATCTGAGAGGTTAAAAGGCACTTGAACCCTGAGGTGAGAGCCTCTGGGACACGCTCTGAGAGTGATTTATGGCTTCTCCACTCACCCAGAGCCAGCTTAATGCCTTTCTTCTTTCTATTTTTTTTTTTTTTTGTTATCACTGTGAAATAAATATGAAGAGGATTTAAAATTCAGACTCTCAGCCCAGACCTTGCTGCTGCAGGACCAGCAAAAAGGGGGGCTTGGGACTGTGATTTATAAGCTCCCAAATCTGGAGCTGTTTTCATATTACCTGCTTTGCCAGGGAAGTTCCTGTGGGTTTTCATCCCACAGAGCTCCTGGGGCTGCTCCAGGCAAGCTGGACACGGTTCCCCAGCATCCCAGCAGCATCCTGGGTCCCCAGCACCACCCAGAGCCACGGCTCCCATTCATCCTGAGCTTCCCCAGTGCCACTGCTGGCTCCGCTAAGGAAGTTTCTGAAGACTCAGGCTATGAAATCCTGCCCTTTGTATAAACATTTTAATTACAATTTTCCGGGACTTCTTTCCTAAGATAAACACATTTTAATTGCAAATCGCTCCTGCTGCCTTTACCCACCCCCCAACACTGCTGCAGCTGCAGGGTTTAATATTTAATGACACTGCCTCTGGGCTGGGCTGGCTGCGGCAGCGGGGCCGGGGGACACCGGAGCGGCCCTGGAGAGCCTGGGGTGGGCTGTGGGGACAGCAGAGCTGGTGAGCAGGAGGGCAGCTCCTTCGTCCTGCAGAGCCAGTACAGCTGGGAGCCACTCTGGCAACAGGACCTGCCCGAGCCGAGGCACCGCAGCCCCTGTGGCACCGCTGGCCGGGCGAGGGAACGCCACCAGCGGGGCACGTGGCACCTCGTCCTGGCAGTCCTGCAGCAGCTCCCGTGGGCAGGGGGGTTTGGCACCTGCCAGCTGGCTGTGTGGCTCCTCCAGTGACACTCCAGCTCAGGGAGGGCTGGCAGAGCTCAGGGCCTGCAGGGTCCCCCCAGTGCCGTGCTTTGGGGCGGCCCAGGGTGACCCCGCTGACGCCGTGGGGCACACGGTCAGCCCCGCACGGGGCCTTGGTTTGCTTTAAACCCGCCCCGCAGGCACCAGGATCACACAGAGCAAACCAACCGAGCGTTCCCCACTGCTCTGCCTTTTATTCCTTCACTTTTTTTCCCCCCTTTTCTCTCTTCGAATCTTCCTTTGAAAGCGAAACTTCCTGCAGTTTGAAATGGACAATCAGGCCGCTCCGGCAGCTGCAGCCCGAGAGCTTCGGCTCTTGGCAGGAGGAGCAGAACTACAAAACTATTTCTTTGAGGCAAATTATGCATTCATCCAGCTCATTTGAAACAAAATATGATTTGCAATTTAACTTTCCATAATGAGCTCCTGCTATTATACCGTTTCCATAATGGCTGGTTTCACTGGAACAGATTGTTGGTGCACATGGTTTACAAAACATTTTCAATGCAAGCCCCGTTTTTTCTTATTTTAAATAGCAACAGCTGCTAAGCATGATAATTATTGTATTTCATCAAAATAAACTTACCGAGTTGCTTCTTGATGCCATTCATCGCAGTTTTCCAGCGGACCTGCAGGTTATTAAAGAAGCTGAAACTTTAATTCAGCAGAGTGAGAGCAGTAGCTCGGCAGGGACACCTTCCACCAGCCCAGGTTGCTCCAAGCCCTGTTCAACCTGTCCTTGGACTCTTCCAGGGATGGGGCAGCCACAGCTTCTCTGGGCAACCTGTGCCAGGGCCTGCCCACCCTCACAGGGGAGAATTATTTCCTAATATCCCATCTAAACCTACTCGCTGACAGTTTGAAGCCGTTCCCTCTTCTCTTGTCACTTCATGATCTTGTAAAAAGTTCCTCTCCATCTTTCTTGTAGGCTCCCCTCGGGTACTGGAAGACCAGGAGCAGACAATTGGAACCTGCAGTGATTAATTGCTAATTGCACTTACCTGCATCAGTGTTTCCCAGGGCACCCCTTAGAGCTCCCCCAGCCCTGGAGCAGCCTCAGAGCTGCAGCCACGGCCACACAGCACCGATCCCCCCTCCCCAAACACACCCAGCTCCTGCTGACCTTCTCCAGCACCAGCTCAGGGGGCCAAGGAGGATTTTCTCCTCTAGTGACTGTCTGGAGGTTAATGGCAGAGGGGCAGGAGTTTATTAGCAAAGAGCAGGGGAAAGTCTTATTTGTTGAAAATTTTCTGGGGGGCTCTTGAGAGCCGGGTCAGTCAGAGATTTATGGGTGTGCAGGCACTCGTGGCAGAGGATAACGATGCCGGAGAAGCTATTCCAGCCCCAAGTGAAAGGCTGCCCTTTACAGCACCTCAGCCTTTGGATTTAGATGACATATAGTAATGGCACCTCAGAAACCATTACTGTCCATCAAGTAAATAATAAACACGGGATATAAATGACTTGGCCTTACCCAGGCTCTCACAAACTACGGCAAACACTAAAAAAGAACCCCAGAAAATCAAAGCCAGAAAGGACAAAGGATGATGTCGAGGAAGGAACAGCCAAAGGAACAGGGACTGAATCACCCAAAGTCTTCTTCTCTGGCCAGAAGAGCCCCCAGGCTGCTGTTCATTTTGCAGTGTTTACAGTGCTCCCACGATGATCTAACACTGCACAAAGCCCTCGTGGGATAAATATAGAGCACTGCAGCACCATAAATCAGCCCGCTCGGGAGCCAGGGGAGCATCGGGCGTGCCGGGGGGACGTGGGTCTGCTGGCACCCCCAGAGGGTGTGTCTGCCCACGACACCTGGCCCCTCTGTCACCACCTGGGCTGTCCTGCCTGCGATGGAGGCGACTCCAGGCACTGCCACGGGGATCCAGCCCTGCCTGCCCTCGCCTCGCTGGCGGCCACGCGCAGACGATGGGCTATCAGACTGTTTATCAAGGTCTGGCGGAAAGAAAACAAGGTAATGGGGCATTTGCTGATTCAATTCGTTGAATTTGAACAAATCTTTTTAATCTTCCTCCCCCGAGGATTGGAAAGGTCAGGAAATAGGCAGAATGCGCACTTTCAGGTATTGAAATTAAACTTGTTAAGAAATCCATATTGATTTGCACTTCTCGGAGAAATATTGAAGCCTCCGGATTTAGCCTGGGTATTGATTTTCTCTTCCAGGGGAAAGACATTGGCACAAAGGAAAGATATTACACGTGGCAGTAAACACCTTCAATCACTGCTCGTCCTGCCTCCATAAACAGCCGGGAGAGCGCGGCCGGCGCTGCAGCCACATCTCCCTGCCACGGGGGCCTCTTGTGCTTCCAGCCCCTTCACTACTTTGTTTTTAAATATTGCTCTAAGATCCGGGTGCTACTCTTCCTGGATTGCTTTTAACACATGCAGTCAGCAACTACAGGCAATTAAGAGGCCTAATTATCATCTGAATCAGCCTTCTCAGAACAACCCCCTACAAAATAACAGCAGATAAGGGGGAGGCAGATGAAACTCTTCCCTGGGAGCGTGGGGAGGCCCTGGCACAGGTTGCCCAGAGAAGCTGTGGCTGCCCCATCCCTGGAAGTGTCCAAGGCCAGGT
>JAWWES010000035.1:15484966-15521727 GCA_035583135.1 Lophotriccus pileatus | reverse complement strand
GGAAGTGTCCAAGGCCAGGTTGGACAGGGCTTGGAGCAACCTGGGCTGGTGGAAGGTGTCCCTGCTCATGGCAGGGGTGGAATTGGATGGGCTTTAAGGTCCTTCCAATCCATTCTGGGATTCTCTGAAGAGCATGCCTGCAGCCCCATGTTGAGGGGCAGATGGCCCTGCCTGAAGCCGTTTGCAGAGCTCCAGGAAGGATTTCACTTCTGCAGAGCTCCAGGTTTCTCACAGTGACCCGACCATTATTCCCAGAAAGAATTAGGATGTGCCCCGTGACCAGCCACACTCTGACTTTGGGTGGGAGACCCAGGGCAAGGCTGCTCAAAGACACACACACCAGGCACCAGATGTTTCCCTTCTACAGAGAGCAGAGCAAACGAGAGCCTCGCTGCCCCCAGATCAGCCCCGGGGACCCCGTGGGAACCCATCGCTTCTGTCAGAACATTAAATAAGATTTCAATTAAGTGACACATCATCACAGACCAGCTGCTTCAAAACTGCCTCTGTTTAGACGAGCTCTGCTCCAGCAGGAGGGTTTAAAGCCAAACCTCCACCTGCTCACGTGCGCCCTGGCACTCCCAGACCAGCCTCCCTCCTCCCCGCCAGCCACGGCGCGGTTCTCCGGTGCCCACGGCAGGGTCAGCGTGACCTACTCAGCCAAGGAACTTGCCAAACTGGACGATTTTATTGTTGTTTTTCTCACGGATCTCCCAACCACTAGGGAATCGCTCCCCATCCGCACGCGGCCGCAGCCCGGCCCCAGCTGCTCCCGCAGCACCACGATCACACATTGCCTCCTCGGCTGTGCCCAGACAGTCATCTCTGACTGCTCTGTATCAGCTGCAGGGAATTAATTCATTTTCTTGCAACATTAGAGGTGAATTAAATGCTGGATACTTGCTACCAGTCACTGGAGGAATTCTGCTCCTGAGTCCTTTCATGGGAAGGAAGGCGGGAAGGAAGAAAGGAAGGCAGGAAAGCAGAAAGGAAGGAAGGAAGGAAGGGAGGAAGAAAGGAAAGCAGGAAGGAAAAAAAGCCCTTTCGAGACCACAGAAAACTGCAAAAGGATGTTTCTTCCAACCCGACATGACAAAATTGAATTCCAAGCTATTTAATGCATGCACGAAACGCCATAGAGGAACCCAGCCCGAGCACTCCGTCCAGCACGGCGGGGAAAGGGGTTTGGAACACGAGCGCCGCTCCGGCACCAGCTCAGTGCTTCCAGCTCCGGACTTCCAGGCGATTCCACTTAAAGGTAACTACCGGGTTAAGGGTTCTCACGGACGGGGCTGTCGCCAGCATTTCCATGGACACACAGCTACGGGAACACGGCGGTTATGATCACACGGACGATGGAGACCTCGGGAAGCCGCTGGCCCGGGGGGGTCGGAGCCCCGCTCAGTCCGCAGGGCGCCAGGGCCAGGGTCCCAGCACGGCCCTGCCCCCTCCCCACCGGGGGTCCCGTCCCACCACGGCCGCCTGGCCCGGCCGGTGGCATTTCGGGAGTGAAAAACCAGCCCCGCGGGCGGGGGCTTGGGGAGCCTTTGGGTTTGTCCTTAAAAACGGGGTTTCACGGGTTACACCATCACGAGGGTGATGCCATGCAGCCTGCCCACGGCCCTGCCCGCCTCAGACCGGCGTGGTTCGTCTGTTGGCCGGGTTGTTGTGCAAAGACTCCTTGAACTCCTTGGGGATGGAGTTGTGGACCTGTAAAAAACCGTGGTCCCGCTCCGAGTTAAGCAGCGTCCCTATGGTGACCTTGGAGGGATCCCTGGAGAGGGTGAACATGGAGATGTCGGTGGAGGGGATGGTGCTGAACCCCTTGCTGATGGGGGACATGTCCCGGGAGCGGGGCTCGGTGGAGCGGGAGCTGGACCGCCGGCGGAAGCGGTACCTGTAGGGGGGGAGGCGGGTGAAGGCCGACTTCTTCAGCAGCTCCGAGTGGGACCTGGCGCGGATCTGGCGGTGCTTCTCGATGTACATGTGCACGGCAATCACCCCCACCATCTCGGCGATGATGAAGGACAGGGCTCCGAAGTAGAAGGACCAGCCGTAGGAGTAGCTCTTCTTGGAGTCGCTCTGCCCCGGGTCCCCCGCGTTGGCCGAGATGTAGACTATGATCCCGATGATGTTGCTGAGACCTGCAGGGCAGGATGAGGGACAGGAGCAGGATGGGAGAATGTGTCCCCATGGGGCACCAACCCCTCTGCCAGCACACTGGGGCCAAACCCCCTCACAGGTCTCTGCTATCCCAAAATATCCATATACACCCAGTATATCTGTATATTCTTGGATATTGGAAGGTTGGAAGGAACAACCACTATTTTGTTTAGAAAAGGGACTTTCAAGAGCTGGTTGTGCTTTGCTTTGCTGAGCAATGAACCACAGGAGCCCGGTCTGTGGCCAGAGCAGAGAAAACCCGAGGGGCACAAAGGAATCCCTCCAGCACAAACCCCAGCTTGAGATGGCCCGTGGGAGCACAGGGAAGCTGGAATGGCTCCATGTCTTTCCATTTCTGCTGGAGCCTGGAGGCTTTGTTTGAGATGGGGGCAGTTTGTGCCCTGCCAGCAGCCCGTGGGGCTGTGCCGCAGGGCTGGGGAGTGGCTGGTGCATTCCCGGATTTACTTAATGAATCGATTATGTTCTCTCTGCTGTTTTCTCATCTGCATCAGCAGCTCCTGCCAGCCAAGGAGGGAGAGTCATTTGTCTCTTTGTGGGGAGAAGAAAAACACAAAATAGAGCAGTTCCTTGAGACAAAGACATTGTCACACGATAATCAGGGGAAGCGTTGGGGAGAAATGAGTAATCCAGCAGGAATGGCCTCTCCAGAGAGTGATTTCCATGTAGGACTGCGGCAGCCCCTCTGCCCGGTCCTGCTGCTGCCAGCACAGTGCCTGCTGACTGAAGGGTCCCCCGAGACCTGTCTGGGGCCGGGTGATCCCCCAGTGGGACGGCTGCGCTCGAGGAACCCTCCCAGGCTGCAGCACCCGCACGGATCCTGCTGGGGACGGAGCAGGGAGGACGCCTGGAGTGCTGTCCAGCACAGCAACCAGGGCCAGAGACCCCTGATTATCCCTGTGAGGGGGATTTTCCCACCTGAGTGGGACAGCTCACAAAGCCCAGAACGTGTGCTGAGAGCCTGGGAGGACCCACGGCCCATCCCTCCCCCCTGCTCCTACCTGCGGAGACGAAGAAGATGCCGGCGCTGAGGATGACGTTGTGTTTGCTCTTGTAGAACTCGCTGGCGGCCACGCACAGGCCCCCGAAGAACAGCAGCCCCACACTGAGGATGGGGAAGATGCTGGACGCTCTCACTGCACCTGAGGGACAGGGAGCAGGGCAGGATCAGCCCCCAGCACCCACCTCCAACCCCCACACCCAGGAGGGAGCGGTGCAAGGGCATGTTTGGCTGCCAGCAGAGGTGGGGAGACCCAGCACGGACCCCCACTCTGCATCCTCTGCTAGTCATCAGTCCTGCAATGGTTTGGGTTGGAAGGGACTTTAGAAACTATCCCATTCCACCCCCTGCCATGGGCAGGGACACCTTTCATCAGCCCAGGTTGCTCCAACCTGGCCTTGGACACTTCCAGGGATGGGGCAGCCACAGCTCCTCTGGGCAACCTGTGCCAGGGCCTCCCCACCCTCACAGGGGAGAATTTCTTCCCAGTATCTCTATTGTTCCTGAGCTGCTCCAGATCCCAACACCAGCCCTGCAGACCCTGTGATTCCAGCCACAAGAACAGTTTAATCCCTGAATTTCTTTCCCCCCACCTCCTAGGCTATTTTTTCCAGCCTTGTCACACACTCAGCACCAGCAATTTACCTTCCCATTACCAAACACACCACCCACAGGTTTCAGCTGTGGATGTGCCTCTGGAGTCTGGGATGACAGAAACCACACGGATCTCACCAGGCTGGGGAGGAACTGCCAACCACAGGGTCAGGAACCTTTCCTGTAGGGCCCAAACTATCACAGCTGCTTTGAAAGCCTAAATTTGCAAACTAATACACCTCAAGTTCAACAAAAAGTAATTTGCTGGTGTAGAGGAGGAACATTTTGAAAATGAACAGAGAGCCCAGCACGATGCCGAGCCCCTGGCACTGGGCTCCATCCCACAGGATCAGCTCTGGCAGCGCCAGTCTCTGCATGCTGGGGAGTCACTGACCAGGCACTACACAGAGAAGGGTCTTTCCTGAACGGATCAGCTTCCAAAATGACAGTGGAGAGTAATGAATAAAGCAAATCACTACCTGCTGCACCAAAAATACACTGTGCCTTGGCTTGGGCTCTCATCCCTCGATTAGGGCTGTTATTAAAGCACAGAAATGCAGAGAGGCCCCATTAAAATGCCACTCTGGGGGCTTTAAAATAGACTTTTTACTTTAAATGTGGGAGGGGGTGGGAGAACTTCTATGCTAATCTCCTAAAACTGCAAACCTATTCCATTAAAACCCCTCCCCTCTCTGCTGGCTGAGCAGAGCTGTAGAAATTGGGGAGTTCAGAGCAACATCTGGCTGAACAGCAGCTGGGTCAGGTGGGGGATTGGGGCTGAGCACTGGGCAGTGGGCTGCCCCATCCCTGGGAGTGTCCAAGGCCAGGTTGGAGCAACCTGGGCTGGTGGAAGGTGTCCCTGCCCATGGCAGGGGGTGGAACTGGATAATATTTACCTACTAAGGTCCCTCCCAACCCAGGCCATTCCAGGATTCTATGACTCTATGTGTGGTTCTGCCCTGAGGGTTTGCTGAGCCCAGAGACAGGAGAACCTGCTTTTCCCAGGAGAGCTGCCAGTTTGATTTCCCTCTGTCTCCCTGCGCTCGGCTGCCACTGCAGAGCACGTGGCAGATGCTCACTGTGCTCTCCCAGCAAATCCAGCCTGGCTGGAGCCTCTGGGAACAGGGACACCAGCACCAACAGGGCACAAACACCAACCCTGCAGTGTCCCAGTCCCCTCTGGGGGACCCCAACAAGCTCAGGCTGTGCAGCAGCTCCAGGAATGGACAGTGCATGACATACATGCCATTGCCACGCCGTGGCCACGCTGGGGGAACCTGGAGGGTCACTGCTGCTGCACGGGGAGCTGTGAGCCCTCAGCCTCCTGCCAGCTGTGGGGGGACCCTCTGGGTGAGGCTGGGGGAGAGGGATGAGGGTGCCCTGCAGCAGGGTTTGGGGGTGCCCAGGGAATGTGCACAGAGGGGAAGCAGAACTCACGGAGGAGATACTCGGCCGTGTCTTGCTCGTAGTCTGCGTCCTCGGGGAAGTGGTCGATTTTCTTGCACACTCCTCGGAAGGTTCCTGGGAACACACAAGCCAGGGGACACTCAGACCTCCCTGAGCCTGCTGGAGCGCTGCAGGACGTGCAGCAGCCCAGGGGCCTCGATGTTTTAAATGGGGAAACTGAGGCACAGCATGGGACTCCCCTGGAGGGGCAGGGTGGGGTGAGAGGAACTGCAGCATCTCCCCAGAGGAAGGGGAGCCCCCTCATCACAGTGGCACTGGAGCAGGTGGTCAGGTCGTGCTGGCTCTGTCCCCTCTGCCATGGGACCAGCAAGGACGTGTCCCCAGGGACAGACTCCAGGCAGGAGAAGCCCACCCTCACAGCGCCCTGCCCGCTGCGCTCGGGGGAGCCGAGCGTCGTGACAGGCATCAATTAAAGCTTGGAGATGAAGCTCTGGAGGAGGCAAGCTGTCATCCAGAGGGAGACACGGCGTCCGAGGGAGAACCGCCTGCTCCCGTTGCTTTGGGAACTCTGGGAGCAGGGGCTGTGCTGGGCACAGCGAGGACACACTGCACAGCACAGCCCCCAGCCTGCTCTTCCCCCAGTTTTCGCTTCCCCCCACCTTCTCCCGGTACCCAGAGCCAGCAGGCTCTGCCCTGCTCCCCCCAGAGTCACCAACACGTGTCCCTTTGCTCTCTGGGCACTGCCAGAGTGGGGCTGCACCAACTGAGCCCTGCTCCGAGTGGGCACAGCCAGGGCAGCACCCGGGGGAGGGGTGGGCAGGGGGGCAGCCCCAGCTCCACTGCAACTACCTCACGCTCTGACATTTATTTTGGCTCCTTTATTCCCTCTGTTCATCAACTGATGCTCGTTGCCATGGCAATGCTGAGCCACCTGACACACAACTTCAGCCTCCAAACACACACCACAACAAGGCTGAAATCCCAAAAAAACCCCTCTGACCTCCAAAATGCTCCCTGAGGATGGAGTCCTGCCTCGGGGAGCTGCCCCTGGAAATGGCTCTGGGGATGGATGAAGCAGCTGCTCAGGGTCCTGGCTGGGGACTGACCCCTCAGGCAGTTGGGCTACATGGCACATCCTCAGCCATCAGCTCCCCGTCCCCTGGTGATGGCAGATGAAACTCCAGGTATTCCTCTCCCAGCTTTATTGCTGGGCCTGGGTTACAGCAGCCATACCACATCATGGGCAGGAAAGAAGTGGATTTTGTCCAGGTCCTCAGCTTCTGGAGCTTCCTGCTCTGCCCACATTCCCTTAGCAAGAACTCAAGGCAGCAGTGATGCCACATTACCTGCTCCTGGCTGTCTCTGACCCGCGCTGGGCTCCCCCAGACCCACAGACAGGCTGGGATGGTGCCTGGCCAACAGGCACCAGCAAGGAGACATAAGAACAATGTTCTGAATCAGCTGGAGATGTGCCAGCTCCAAAGCCTGCAACAAAATCCTTTGCCATATTCCACAGCTCTTCCATTTCACATCCCTCCTTTCTTTTCTGGAGAAGCATCTGCAGTTGCACAACCCACCACTGCCTCAGTGCTCTCCTGTGGCCAACATGCACACACTGGCACTGAGAAATGCTGCTGCCACGTCCAGGGAGAGAGGCAGAGCCCTTGAGGTGGCACTTTGAGCCTGAACAAGCCAGCGAACAGATCAGCAACATCACCAGTGTAAGTGCCTGGGTGAGCCGGGCAGAGCGGGTGGGGAGAGGAGCCCTGGGGATGAGCTGTGCTCTCCACCACCGAGACACTCATGGTGCCACAGGGTGCCCTTCAAACGCTCTCTGTGTGCTGTGGCACTGCCCAGGCTACATTAGAACCTCCACCACGAAGCCAGAGCACCTCCCAGCCCTCCTGCAGCACCTTCCACACCGACCACCAAACTGCTCCGTGAAGGGGAGACGCTGGAGGAGCTCAGTCAGGAGCTGAGACTACCAAGCTGGGCCCTCCTGCCTCGTGGGGTGCCAGGGATACCTGGTCACAGCAGGGTTGGTGTGAGCACCCCCACCTCTGCCACCAGGTGGGTGCTGCCTCTCCTCACCCTTCACAGCTGCCGCACACCCCTGGCCAGGAACAGAGCGGGTCCACCCCTGCTCTGCCCCACCTTCACCCAGCTGCAGGTCAAACTCTCCATGTAAGGGTCTCATTTAACCCAGGGGTGCCCCGAGAACCTGCAGACATGGCCTGCAGGGATGGGATTCCCCTGGAGGGAAGCCTCTGCAGCTGGGAAATCTTTTAGGGCGTTGTAAGCAATGGTACCTGCAGCACGTGCCTGCCCAGCAGTGAGCCCTGTCTTCAGGTGATTTGGGAAGCCTGGACTGGGCCAGCACACTCTGCAGCCGCTGGTTTGTGTGGGATCCTCCCCTCCCCTCCCCACCCACGGGCTGTTTGCGTCCCACGCTGCGCGGAACCCTTCGATCCCTTCCATCCGGGAGCCCCCGAGCTGCACGCTGGATAAAAGCCACGAGTGGTGCTGCCCCCGGAGCTCCCTGTCCCCCCGGGGGGGCAGGGCAGGGCTTTGTGGCGTTCCTGCTCTGCTCCCTCGCGGAACTCGCCGAGCTCCCGGCACCGCATCTATCGGCGCACGCAGAGGCAATTAATTGATCTGATCTCAGGTCGTTTTCCTCTCACAGCCCTTTTCCCCGGAGGGGGCTGGGGGGGAACGGGGAGGGGGCTGCAAGGGAAGTACGATGGTGTAAATATGGCCAAGAATATCGATCCCAGCCCGGCGAGCCAGAAGACGGAAGGGCTCCAGTTACGGTGTTAAAACCTCATTACTTTCCATCCGCTGGAACAGTTTTCCAGGGACCATTCCGGGTGTTACTGCTGTGGGCACAGGAAGGCTCAGGCTGGAGAGGATGAGCTACGACCACTTTTAAATGAGAACAGAATTCCTTGCTCCCCTAACTCTGGCTCAGCCAGGAGGAGCCAAGGTCACATTCTAGCCCTCAGCTCTCCACTCCTCCTGATAAATCTGAGTTATTTCCCAAGTTGTGGTTCCCAGTAATGGCCTTCCTAAAGACACCACATAACACCAAATCCATCTGGAGGCAATAGCAGTTATTGTGGCCCAAGTTCTCAGAAAATTAATATTTTGGAGAACCAGAGGTCGGAGCTGAGCTGGGAAGTGCTGGGGCAGGAGCCTGTGGCACATCCCCAGAGATGCTCAGGCTCTGCACTCCCTGAGTAACAAGAGCAAGATACCTAAATATCTCCAAGGAATTAAAACTTCAGGGCTCATCTTTTTTTACCTCCCACCCACCTCCCAGATGCTTGGAGAGATGGAAAGAAATTCGTCGGTATTCCTTCCCTTTCCCAGCTCCAGGCTCTGCGAGGAATCCTGAGGCTCTTTGCACAAGGTCCCTGCTGTGAGATTGCAGAGCCCTGGGGTTTTGAGTCTTGGTTAGCCATGGCCAGCACCCGGTGGCCACTGTGAAGCGTTCAGTGGGTGACACCGAGCAGCTCCTGCCCCTCAGGAAGGGCTGTGGGGGTCCAAGGAACCCCTTCACACCTCGTTTGCCCCCTGCATTGCCAAATTTTCAACACAACCCAATTCCAAAAACACAGAACAGCTTAGAAAAGCATCAGGGAAGGCTGGTGGGGTGGCTACAGACCCGACTCACAGCTCGGAGCAACACAGCCGGAATTGTTGCTGCAGCCAAAGACAAGAGGCGCTACCCCAGGGCAGGGAAGAGGGAGGGAGCCAAGTGAGGGACCTGTCCTGGCCATCATCTGTGACTCCTCAGACTGTTTCTGTCACCTGCCTGCTCACACAAGCATCTGTTTGCCTCAGCTCTCCTGGAGAGTGGCCGAATTAAGGCAAACCCCGCGTGTTCATTCAACAAAAGGCCCCAGCTCTGTGCTATTCCCTAGCCAGGATCTCCCCATGCCGGGATGGGTGCTGGGCTCCCCAACACCTGGCAGTGGGAGGAATCCTCCCCCTCAGGACTGAGTTGTCCTGCGGCACATCCCCATCGCCCCGGCAGCCCCACACCAGCTTCCCACCGCGGCACCGGCGGAATGCGGCTCCGTCTCCACTTCACACCCTCTCCCCCTCTCTGCGGTGGTGGTTTGTGGCTGAGCCGAGGCACCTACACAGACATGCCTGTTCTGAAGGGCTTTTTTCCTGGTTTTCTAAAAAAAAAAAAAAAAAAAGAAAAAACCCAGTGGAAAAAACCCGAGTCAGATGAAGGGAGCGCGGGAGCGAGGAGGCGGCAGAGGTGGCTCCGCGGCGCGGCTCGGACGGCAAGGCCAGGGCGAGCACACGGCTGGACACGGAGCAGGGGGAGCAGCGACCCCCCCGAGCATCCCCACGCTCGGCACGGGGGGAGCAGCGACAGCCCGTGACGGGCATCCCCACGGGGAGGCCGCGGGCACAGCCTGGCGCTCGCTCCGGGGGAGGGCCGGGAGCGCCTGCCAGCGCCAGCCCGCGAGGTGCCAGCGAGCGGCGCGTGGCACAGGGACTGCGCTCCCTCGGAGGCGCTAACAGGGAAGAAAAAAATAAAAAATAAAAAATCTGCGTTTTGACAGTGACTCATCATCTCCCATTCTGGAATCTGTGGGGTTGGTGCAACCTACACAAGGCAGTTCAGAAAAGCAAAACAATTCTGAATAATAGAGGAGGGGAAAAAAAAAAAAAAAGTTTGCAGCTGATGGGTAATTTCCAGCCCTGCACTCCCAGGGTTTAGCTGGGTTTTCTCATTAGAAAAGTAATCAGGTAACGCTCTGGAGCTCCTTCCAGGGGCTCCCCCCGTGCTCCCCAGGCTTCCTTCCTCCCTCCACCCTGCCACCTTCCTCTTTCCATCCTTCTACATCGCTGGAGCTCCTGGCAGGGAAACACCATGCTTGGGAGCTGCTGGGATTGGGTAGGGAGGTGCAGGGGGCTGAGGGGAGTGTGGGGGGCCAGGGTGGCCCCTTCCCTGCTGTCCCCTCCGTGGCAATGGGCAGCAGGACACCAGGAGCCCTGGCATCATGCTGGGGAGGAGAGCACTCATCAGCATGTCTGAGGAAATCATTTCATGTTTTATCCTTAACAGTGAATAAACATTGATTTTTATTTTTAAAAGTAATTGACATTCCTATGAGAGCGCAACGAGCGCTGGAGCAGCCAGACTCAGCGTAAATAAGCCATGTGCTAGAAATTAATGAGCTTCGCTGATTAAGTTTATCTGTTTAAATTAATACAATTCTAGCAATTAAAAAAAATTAACGATCTTTCGTTTGTTTGCCTGCTTGGAGATGTTGATGGTAAGAGATGGGGCAGAGCAGGAGCCCTGGCCCCAGCTGAACATCCCAATGCCTGAGGCATCAGGACCTCTGTCCGTGCAGCCAGAGCAGGATCCCACTATTTCCTTGTTTAATGAACATTTTAGATTCACTTGGGTTAACTGAGGAGCTTCTGGGAAGGGTTTGCCTTCCAGCCTCCTCTTTGGCTGTTGCTAATAGGGACGGCCAGCTCAGCCCTGGAGATTCCTGGACCACACAGCTCTTTGCTAACGGGACTTGGGGAAAGTGGGTCCATCCTGCACCGTGGGAGCTTGTGCCTGTTTGGGAAAGGGGACTGGAGCTCATCCTCGTTCTCTCCTTCCCACCACTCCTGAGATCTGGCTAGGCCTGGCAGAAGCTCAAAGTCCACCACTGGTGTGAGTGCCTGGTCTTTAAAGTCCCTTCCAATCCAAACCATTCTGTGATTCCATGATTCTACTGTCCCAGACACTGGCTGGATAATTAACTGAAGGATCCAGACTCACTTGTTTGTAAGAGTCAGTTTGACCCACGTGGTGTTTCGTGGCCAGAACACTGAAAACTGATGACAAAAACTACTTAGATGTGACCAGAGGGAAAAACAAGAGTCAGGAGTGTAAAACCTGAGATCCTCTGGTTAAACAAGCTGCCAGTAATCCAGACCAGGAGAGTCTGTGGAAGTGGGTGCTCTGGTGTCTGCTCACACCCCGAGCTGTGCCAGAGGCCAGATCATCCCCAGGCTGCTTAAGCACCTATTTATACTAAGGAGGAGAGAAGCTGCATTATGATGGGGAGCTGGAGGTTTCACTTCACCAGTATTAAAATGTCCTCTGAATTTCTAAAAACCTATAAATGACAATTTCATAGCTGTGAAGCGTGGCATCCAGCACAGGGGAGTGCTATTTTCGACTCTGTGTTGACAGCTGAAGGGGAATGGATCATAGAATTAAAAACTAGTTGCAGCTCGAGTCCAAGCAATCACGGCTTGATTACGCTTCTTATGGGCACACAGAGGAAAGGCCAAGGCACCAGCACAGACTCCTGGTGCTTTGAGAGGTCAATTCACAGAGCAGAAAACAATTATAAGCCAAATCAGTTAGGAGAAATGATTTAAGCATAAAAGCACAACTGTGAATAGAGAATGATTTAAGAGTGTTTTGCCCCAAACCCATCACCACGATGGGAGTTCGTATCGGTTTAGAAACTGCCTGGCTAATATGTAAACAGCTATAAAAATAAAAGCAGGCCCAACAAAGAGAAGAAAGGAGATATTCATAACTCTGAATATAAATCAGCGGCGCAGAATTGCAGAGCAGCGATAAAGGCGCAAACAAACAGCAGAGAACCATCAAAACGTCCTTCCCCGGCGCAGCAGGAAGGAGCAGTGCCACCACCCATCACCAAACAACAGCAGCAGCGTCAGTCACAGGCCCAGGAACGCTGAACAGCCCGGTACAACCGGGGCATTTCACATCCTCAGCTCAGGGACACGCGTGGAAGGCGCCGATGGACGCACTGCACTGCCCGCCCGGCCCGAGTCCAGCCCAGGCTGTGCCACTGCACCCTCTGCTGCTCCAGCTGCTTGGGCTGGTACCTGGGGGCACAGGTGGGGACAAACAAGGGCTCAGGCCATGGACACAGAGTGACAAGGTCACTGGTCGTGGTTGCTCCAAGCCCTGTCCAAGCTGACCTTGGACACTTGCAGGGATGGGGCAGCCACAGCTCTGGGAAGTCTGTGCCAGGGCCTGCCCACCCTCAATATTCCCTATTTCAGGATGAAGCAGCTGCTTAAATTTGCGACCAGCACTACAGTCCACGCTTGAAGGAGGGTGTTGCTCAGGGAGGGCTCGGAGGCAGAGGTTCGGGAGGTGCCAGAGAAGCCCCTCCACGCCCCCAGCACAGCCTGACCTCGGCCCAGCGCCGCAGCTCGAGGGCTGCTAAAAGCAAATCATTCTCCAAAGGAGCCCCACGGTGCAGAATATCAAGACTAAAAATATGTAAATCGTCATGGAAAGCACTGTCAGAGCTGCAGCGAGACGAGCCAGTTGCCAAAAGGCAATTTCGAATTTCCGAGCTCGCTGCACGAGGCATTAAAAAGGTCACTATTTCTGAAATAAGGATCTTTACAAATAAACACATTTGCCGGGGCCTCGGTGAGTCATTCCGGAGCGGAGCAGAGAGCATTTCCACCCTAATGCTCCTGACAGGCCGGGAGCAGGGGGATCTTTTCATGTTTACAGTTCATCAATAGTTATTACAGCTGCACAGTCAATCTTTAAAGCACATTTAGCCTGGGAGGAGGCTCGGCAGGTTGTTTTCCCTGAAAAAAAGTGATATTAAATTTATTACGTTCTCCCCCTTTTATAGCACCGATTTGAAGGTAAGCATTTGAACTTCAAATACGTGCCTGCCACTCCAGCACCTGCCTTTTTTTTTTTAAATATATCTATACTTCTGTCACATCTTCCCGCTATAAATACTTGAAGTTTTCAGCTGGTGCGCTGAAAGGGCCTCGATCCATCACAGCCTGTTTGTCCCAGGGAGCGCAGTGGGCATCGTGCTGCTGGTTTGCTGGTGCAGGGGATGGTGTGTGAGGGGATCCCTGCTCCCCTCGGTGCCAGGCTCGGTCCGGCTGGAGCTGCCGCGGTCCCGGCGCTCCCGGCACGGCCGGATTTAGCTCGCTGCCTGCCGGGAGGCTGAGCCGCCTCCGCACCATCTGCGGGGGGGAAGCGAGCCCCGGGGAGCAGCTCCAACGCCCCAGATGGGGAAAGCGATATTCGGGAGTAGCACCATAGTTTCACTCCTGGCTTTTTTTGGGAGAGCAAGAAGGGACTCTCCTTCCAGACAGGAGAGAACTTTGCTGGTGAACAAGCGAGCGCCGCCGCCTCACCTTCCCCCTCCAAGAAATAAAAGCTGCCCTCCTGATCTGCCCAGAAATCAGAGCCTTTCCCATGGCACAGCACTCGCCTTGCCCGGTGCCTTTGGGAGAGCTCTGCCCTTGGGAACACCTTGACAGCACCACACTAGCAGCAGGGACAGGGGATGGTACATCTTGTCCATCACCCATCACTTTGGGATTTTATAGCACCAAGAGACCCCAACAGACCACAACCAGCTGCCCTGCACCTCTGAAACACTCCCTGGCCCACAGGCAGCCCGTGGGACTCCTCTGTCTACAGCTCTGCTGTTCCTGCCCACGCTGCAGCCCCAACACCACAGGCTCTGCATCCACCTGGGGCAGGGACCCCACTCCCAGCTACAAACCAGTTCCACTGTAGCACAGGTCAGACCCAGGCAAACTGGTCCCTGGGCCACTCACACCATCACCTTGGCCATTAACCAGCCTCACCCTCCCCAACTTCCCAAACGCGGCTCAAAGTACAAAGTACTCCGCTGGAAGAACTCTGGGCAGTGAAACAACCCCAATTCCACGCAGCCCTGCCATTCCAGGAGCAAAACAGCACGAGCTCCCTGTGCCTCTGCCCTTCCAGGAGCCAAACAGACCTCTAAGGGGGAGAGGAGAAACATATGAAAGGCCTTGAGATGGTCGCACACAGAGCTTCACCACTCATACAATGCTTTCTATCTTCTGCCTCTTCTGCATTCAATCACAGAGAGAGCCCATCCTGAAATCAGTGCTGCTCTGCCCCCAGCAGTGAGGACACTGGGACTGTGCCAGGCTGCTTGCCCTGGTTCCACCAGCACCAGCCCCCAGACCTTACCTGGGGCTGCCTCTGCGGATTTGCTCCCCTATTTTCATCTCCAGCTTGTGCCCAGCATGGGGCTTTGTCCTCAGCACAGCTCTGCCCATAGAGCAACCTCCTGCAGGGAGAGCTGTGCCTGCAGCAGCCCTTTAACAGCTCTGTCCCAGCTGCAGCCCAGCAGCTCCACCTGGTCAGTGCTGACAGCACCCACCTGCCCCACTCTTCGTGATGCTCTGGCAGTTTGGGCTGCATGCTGGGTGGGCAATGGATGGAGAACAACAGCCCTGAGGAGAGCTGGAGAGGGACTTTGGAAAAGGGCATGGAATGACAGGACAAGGGGGAATGGCTTCCCACTGACAGAACAGGGTTAGATTGAATACTGGGAAGAAATTCTTGGCTGTGAGGGTGGGCAGGCCCTGGCACAGGTTGGCCAGAGAAGCTGAGGCTGCCCCATCCCTGGAAGTGTCCAAGGCCAGGTTGGACAGGGCTTGGAGCAACCTGGGCTGGTGGAACGAGGGTGAGTCTGGATGGTCTTTAGGATCCTTCCAGCACAAACCGTTCCATGGTTCTATGATTCTGTTATCCCCCATTTACAGACGGGTAGTGGAGCACTGGAGAGATCACGAGCATCTGCTCATTTCGGGTGCTCAGCTGGAGCTGTGCAGAGCCGGGGGTTTCACAGCCCTGGAACAGGCTCTGCGCGGGAGGTGACGGTGCTGTCGCAGCCGAGCCAGCGGGGCTGAGCCCGCACCCGAGGAACCAGCTCCGGGGAGCTCCTGGGATGTTCTGCTGCTCCTGTTTTCTGGAAGATTTCTCACTCTAGAAGGGAGGCAGTGTCACACACACGGCACCAGTGCTGGGCCGCAGTGGTGGAGAGCAGTTTCCCAGAGCTGATGTCCCCAGGGCCGTGGCAGTGGGCACAGGGGATGCTCGCTGGCGGTCCCGCAGCCCGCGGTCCCCGCTGGCCCCGCACCGAGCGCGGTGCCGGCAGCCGGGCCGTGCCATGGCACTGATGGCTGAGGCGCGGGGGCGCCGGCACGTCTGTCTGTCAGCTCAGCAGCGAGCGATTCACGGCGCAGCCACACGGCCCGTGTGCGGGAGGCACCGCAGCTCGGCCGGGAGCGGCCCCGAGGGAGGAGCGGGTGGTCCCTGCCCGGGAGCTGCTGCGGGCTCCCGGTGCGGGATGGCGGCAGCGGGACTTGGCGCAGCTTGGGGCAATATGCAGAGAAGATCCTATTTCATATTATTATCCGCAATTATTTCAAACACGCACACCGCCTCCCCCGACCTCTCTGCCGTCGCGGTGCCCTCACAGGACCACGCTTTGATGCCAGGCGAGAGAAGCAGAAGCCGCGGCTTCGGCTCCTCCCCAGCCGGGAGGTCTCACACCCCGCTGCAGCTTTGCTGCTTCCTATGCAAGGCGCGATCGCTCTGATCCCGCTCCAGCTTCTCACGCTGGAGAGAAGGCCAAAGACTGATGTACAGAGAACACTTTCATCCTCGGCTGGAGCGTGCTGAGGAGCGACAAGAGATTCTCCCGGCATGGGGAGAAGGAGCCTCGGGGCTGCGAGAGGCTCCCGGTCCCGGCAGCAGCCCGGGTGGGCAGGGGGGAGCAGCACATCCCCACCCGGAGGGGGCCCCGCTCCGCTGCCCCGCAGGAGGCTCCCGGGGTCGGGCAGGAGGCTCCCGGGGAAGGCAGGAGGCTCCCGGGGAAGGCGGCCGATGAGTCCCGCAGCCCCTTGCGCTGTTCGTGCGGTGACGTTGTGTGATGCAATCGGTGATGCTGGTCCATCACATACTCTGACAGCTGCAAAAATAAGCCTAAGTTGGTGTTTAACATCCAGCTGAGCATCACCAGCCTGGCCCAGGAGTTCCTGCTCTGTGCTGGGAGGGAGCCCAGACCTACGAGGGGGGCAGAAGTGGCATCACTGGGACGAGGGGAAGTTCTGCAGGACACGAGCAGCTCACTGGTGCCAGCAGCACAAGCCAATGCTGATTTTAACAAATTAAAATCAGCAATACTTCAAACGGGTCACTGCTTGTTGGTAACCTCTCTGGGGTGCTCTCCCCTCCCCTTGTGATTCCAGGCACAAACTGAGAGTAAGGTATTGTTAGGGGACAATTATCAGATCACCAGTGAAATTGGAAATGTGAGGGTTTGAGAGCCACAAACCAAAATGTCATCCTCAAATGCCACCTTTTGCCTCTGCTCTCCAGTGCCTGAGTGCCATGGGGCACATCACCAATGCCAACACCCCTGAGGGTGCCCAGTGGCCCCAGAAAGGCTGGGAGGTCTCATGTCCCTCCCCTCTCTCTGAGCCCACCCTGGGACTCCTGTCCAGGCCCAATTCTCCTCCTTCAATACAAAGCACTTGGCAAACAGCAAATACCCAGAGCCCTGTGGAGAGCAGCAGGATGGCACGAAGGGCTGCCCCACTCCCACACCTGCCTGGCATTTCCTCATGGTTCTGCCCAATAAAACACTACCATTGCCAAAGACCTGATGTAGGAATGGCTCAGCTCTCCTCTGCTGCCCACCAGCACGAGGTTTTTCTGTAGACTGTGGTGTCCAGAGATAAGAGAAAGGCAATATCTGAGAAACTCATCACGTGCTATAAACCCATCCAGCAGCCACGATCCCTCCTCCTGCCTCTGCCCACTAGGACTGTGAAAAACCCGCTGTGTCCAAGCACAGTCACTCAGCAGCGACTGAGGGATTCCTGCAAGGGTCAGGGGTTGGGTGAAGCTCTGGGGTCCTGAAACGTCTCAAAAGGGACCAAAAGCCTGCTGTGAGAAGACCCTCCAGTCCTGCTCTGGTGAGTGATCACAGAATCACAGAACCCCAGAGTGTTTTGGGCTGGAAGGGACCAAAGGGCACGGGACAGTTCCAAGCGTGCAGCAGACGCTGGCGTGGACTTTTCCTCCTGGAGACACTGTTAAACACCTGCTGCAGGTAGATGGCTGGAAGGTCTCACCAGTACAGAATCAGAACATTCCAGAGCATCCCCGGTGTCCCAGGCTGACCCGGCGACACGAGGGGTGTTTCACAGCGGGGTTGTGTAACAGGTCTGGGAACGGGCTGCAGCCCGTGCTCCTGCCGCGGAGCCTCCTCCCCGCACAGAGCCTCAGCACACACACACACATTGTCACCCCGGCACTGTCATTCTTTATCACAGCAGGTGTCTGCTTAATCAGAGCCTTTATCTCGAGCTGTCAGCGCCGCGCTCCCCGAGCGAGCCACGGCTCCTCACAGCCTGCGTGGGACCGGGCAGAGCCAGCACCTCCTGGGTCCCCACCCCCGGGAAAGCGACCCAAAACCTCTGGAGCTGAGCCCCAAGAGTCAGCCAAAGCAAACCCCACCGAGAACCCTCGGGAGGGACATGAAAACTCCCCCTCCACACCGAGCACTAACCCGAAATGCAACCACCAGCTCCAGGAATCTGGAGACGTGTGGAGAAACCCCTCGCTGAGCACGCAGTGCTGCTCCCTCCTCACCTGCCCAGGGGCACTCCACAGGGACTCTGTACACGGGTGGGCACCTTTCCCCTCGGATGCCTTGGACTATCCCACACCCAGGTGCTGTCAGTGCCCTGTTAGTGACAGTGGATACCTGGCAGCTGCATCCTGCCAACGCTGTGAGTCAGCCAGTGACTCTCCTCAGCAGGTGAGGCAGGGATGATCCCCCCTGACAAGTGGGAAACCTTGGCAGGGCAGCAGGTGAGCCAACCTCCCTCCCCCATACTTATGGTTTAGTGCATTTATGTAATTTTAAGAGCATTTTTGATTTTCCCAAAAAAGGAGGTTAATGTCTATTTATGAAGTGCACGCTGCGTTCATTAAAAATCCATGGTGAAACCCATGTGAACAGGAACCATGGAGACACGAGAAGCACTGAGGAAGCTTTAATGCCTCACCTCCCTCACCTTGTCCCAACCAGAGCATTGCAGGCCTCCACACCTGGCCTGTCACCCTGAGTGGCTGTGCCACAGCACGGCCTGGGGGGCTGTGCCAGTGGGCACAGGAGGGTCTTCACCCTGTGGACCAGTGGTCACAGTGCTGGGGGGCTTTTCCAGATCCATGTGAGATGAACACTAATAAATCCACCTGGCCTCACCTTAAAAAGGCAAAATTCAGGCAGAGAGAAGGGATTTGCCAAAGGCCAGGCGGGTTCCAGCAGCGGAGCTGGGCATCCCTCCCTGCTCCCCGGCTGCTCCAGCAAACACCATCACTGGCACCTCCCGGCCAGCCCCCACCTCCCTGAGGAGCAGAGGATCCAGCCTCCCTCTGTGGGCATCCTCCCCAAACCACAGCTACCCCCAGTCACCACTCCCAGCACCGGGGCTCGCAGCCTTCATTAGCCAGCCCTAATTATTTACAGCCGGCATGGAGCTGGTGACCTTGCACGGGAAAAAACCCACTCGAGCCTCATTCAAATTCAGCCTTCCACCTCTATTACACGGGAGCAGCTCTGGAGATGACAGGCTCTGCACCACGCCTATGCAGCAGTAAAATGCCTCTTTCTGAGCTGTTCACAGCATACATTTTACTCATCACGTGCTGCTCGCAGGCAGTGAGGGAACCAGCTCTCTAACCCACCCCAGAAGTCGTGATTTTTGCCCAGAAAACACCGCAGCCTCCCAGGAGGGTGAATTTTGCACCCTCTGCTCAGAGCAGAGCGGGTGGCAGCGAGCTGAGGCACAGCTCCACCCCGGACACTCTCCAAGCAGCCCTGGAGCCGCAGCCACCGTGCCAGCTGGCAGTGGCACGGGACCCTGGGTGTCCAGAAGGATTTTTATGGCTCGTGGCATTTGGCCACGTGCCACGAGGACGTGGGTCTGGAGCAGCCCGAGGGTCCAGCCAGCCTCATTTCCATCTCCATTAGAGGACAGTAATTCACATTTATCCAGTACATCCTCCACCACGGCGAGGCTCAGGGATTCCCTAAGCCTGAGCTTGTGCCTGGATGCCGCTCATACCCGACCCCTCGCAGATCCCCGTGCCCAGGGCAGTGCCAGGCCCGTGGGCTGTCCCTGCTCTGTGCTGTCCTGGCAGAAAGGTTTGCTGGGTGTCGCACTTGCAGCCTGGTAATTCCACCAGGGAGTCTCGAATAGGTAACTGGTCTCTCTCCACCTTCATCCAACACCTCACCTTGGGTGCCTCCATCACATCACGTCCTCTGCTCCCATCACACAGGTTAACTCGACGCCTCCCAGCTCTCAGGTAACGAAGAGCAAAGAACCCCTCTCCCCCACCTCCCCAAACCTGCCTTGCTGTACAGAGCAGCCCTGTCCCACCTCCATCACCTCCAGCCACGCTGATGGTCCCCACCCAAGCATTCCTGCCAGCACAGCTGCCATCCCCGGGCTCTCCTGGCCGTGCCAGGGGGCCATGCCAGGGGTGGTGGGCAGGGGGCTGGGGCAGGGTGGGCAGCCTGGCCGTGGGGGGCAGCCTGGCAGCCACAGCCACACCACCAGCAGCACTGGCACTGAGCTGGACTGAGCACCGTGGGGAAAGGGCTCGGTGGCACGTTGGGGTGTTGATGAGAATCTATCACAGACACCGACCAGACAGAGGAACAGGATGAGCAGCTCCTTAAATACCTGCCTATAATGAGTAGTGAGAAAAAGTGCTCCATCATGGGTGATTGCAATCTCAGGGACATTTGCTTGGCGCTTTTAAAAATTAAAGATAATAACTTTCTAACAGAAACAATCTTGCTGTCACCTTGGGGAAATTCTCTGCTTGGCCTCACTCAGAGGGCTGAGGAGCTGGAGGCGGGGGAAGAGCTGGTGGCTGGCCAGGGCAGCGTCTTCCAGCCCAACTTAATGCCTTCGCTGCGCCCCAGCTCTGCTCAGCAGAGCCAAAACCAGCCAGACAAAACCAACAGGGGAAAATTCAGGAGCAAAGGCAGGTGTCTCCCTGCACCTCACGCCTCTGGCAGGCCTGCTGAATGGAAAATTGAATAAAAAAATTAAAAATCAGGGATTCAGGTGTGGGAAGTAGCAAGACACGCACGTGGCTGATGGGATCAGATAAAATAAACCTGTAACCAAAAGGTCAAGGCAAAACAAGGAGGAATCCTTTCACTGTGTTTGAAGGAGGTCTCCTGACAGTGTAAAACACCACTGGATCACGACAGGGCAACTGTCAGTCACGGAGCAGAAGTGACACATTATTATTTATTCATTAGATGCTTCTGTTCTGTACTTGGAGACAAATAGGCTCCTGTATTCCAGCAGGAGCTGGGGGGGGATGCTAAACAGCGACTGTGATGTGTAAACATGGAATCGGGAGGACTAAAGAACTTCCTCCCAGGAGCATTCAGAGAATAGGCCGAGAAGGTTTGTGAAGATCTGAAATGGATTTTAATAAGCCCTGCAATCCTGTTGAATTTCTAGAAGAGGGGAGAGGTTGGTTTAAAGCCAGCAGTGCCGCCATGGGCAGCGGCAGGAGCCGTGTCCCCGGCTCTGCCCGTGGGTTGGCAGAGGTGGGAACTGTGGATGAGGAAAATGTCAAACAGCCTTGTGGAAAATAGATTTATCAAACTTCATAAATTTTGCTTGATACGGTTACAAATTAAGTTGATAAAGGAAGTGTGACATAACACATTTAGAGTTCCAGAGGGTATTTGATTTAGCTCTCCTGAAAAACTTAAAGACCCATATTACACAGAATCAACAGCACTCTATTAATGGGACTGGGAGCTCCCAGAGACAGTCTCTGTCATCCAAGGGATGTTCCTGCACAGGATCACCTGTTACCAGAACAGAGTTGAACTATGACAACATCTTTGTTGGCAGTATCGAAGAAAAAAATGAAATAATTGGAAGTGAAAGAGGGAAATGGCAGAGAAAAGCCTGATGGGGATATTAATGAACAAGGGAGGCAAATTTGGGCAGCTCGGTACCATGGGATCATTCAGGAACAGCCATCCTTACACAGCCAGCTCCAGGGATTAACAGCAAAGAACCAGGAGAGCAAGTTCCATTCTGGGGGTAGGAGGTGATGCTCAGCACGGGCTGGGATGGGCGTTGGGGTTGGCCACCAGCTTTGGAACTGCCTGTCAGGGGCTGCAGCCAAGGGGGCTCAGAGGACCTGCAGGTGAGCAACCAGACTCACAGTGCCAAACAGCTGCATGGCTGTGGGACAGCTGGGTAGCAGAGCTCATTTCTTATGCTCAAGGGAAGTTTGAGGGACTCATGTCCTTTCCCAGTGGAACTGTCGGGCCAGGGCCGATCACCCTCAGCTGCAGCCCCCAGGACGGACCCTCGACCCACCACCCACCCAGAGCCACACAGGAGCTGCAGGGCAGCTGTAGAAACAACTGGGCAGGGTGCTGGGGGCTGTGGGGTCAGCTGATGATACCCACAATACTATGTTTCTGTCTAGACAGGATCCCTCCAAAAAGACCAGCCCCAAGTAAAGCTCTCCAGGCTTGGCAGGGAGGAACTGCCAGTTGGCAAAGGCTGTGCTGGAGCTGCTGCGGGGGACACTGGAGGGGCCAGGATGGGTCCAAGGGGGACAGTTTGGCTGAGGAACAGCTCTGGGACATGAGGTGTCTGTGCCTCCTGCAAACCGGCCTGCATCCCACCCCAGAAGGATGCAGGATGCCGAGCATCCTCTGTGAGGGAGGCAGGCAGAGCAACGCTTGGCCTCCTCCAGAAATGACAGAGCACTTTATTCTGATGAGGAAATGAGGGAGGAAAGGAAAAGTACCACATTCGCCTTAAAATATGGTATTTTGAGAAGCCTTGGCCAAATCCTCCTGCTCCTTCTGCCTGTTTCAGATCCGCATGATGCCATGGAGCCAGTCCCAATCTACACCACGCAGCAGGGAGGACACGGAGCCTCCCTGCATTTAATGATGCTGCATTTAATGATGCTGAATTTAATTAAGTTTGATGAAAACCAAAGTTCTTTTACTTTCTTAAAAAACACCACCAACCTAAGCAGCTATTTCTCAACTTCAGCTCTCCCCTCAAAGTGCCACGTTCGTCCCTCCTTTCTGACAAAGCAGGAACAGAGGAAAACAAGTGACGCTGAAACAGCAACGGGGACAGGCACTGACCAGCGCCGGTCACGCCTGAGTGGGACACACGAGTGGACACCTGCTAAGCCTTTGCATATTGTCAAAGCAATAATTAGGATCCAAACGCTGCGAATCCAACCAGCCTCTCCCAGCCCAGCAGTCTGGGAACACCTGCCTGGGCTCCACATATTGAGTCAACCGCTAATTTGTGTTTCCCAGTGTGGGTGTCTCTCCATGGGTCTGCAGCGGCTTCATTCAAGATTTATCCGCTCTCGCCGATGGGCTTGTGACGCTCACGTGGTGCAGCTCCCATGCAGGCGCTGCCACGGAGCCACAGAGCGGCTGCCACGGGCGCGCACGGCGGGCAGCTCCGTGCCCTGCTGCGGCTCCGCGCTCGATTCCTCCCTCCCTACACACATTAAACCCCTGAGAGCGGGGAAAGGTCAAGGCTGAGAGCTCTGCTCAGTGCTGAAAGCATCTTCTGCACCGCAGAAGAACCAGCCCCTCCAACAGACCGAGCTGGGTCCTGGCACAGGGGGATGAAGCCTCTACCCCTTTTTCAAGCCCGGTACAGTGAGTGCACAGAGAACAGGAGGCAGCAAGGCCCTGCAGCAGGGATCACACAGGTCCTGCTGCATGTATCAGGCACAGGGCTCAGCCCCCAGCGCTCCCCTGGCTGCAGTGACCATCCCCAGCTAGGGGTTCCTCAGCCCCTGCTGCTGCACGGTCCTTCCCCGTGCCAGCACCTGAGCTCTGCACAGCTCGGCTGGGCAAGTTTTCCCTTCCCAGCACTGCACCGGTTAACAGCCGGCGAGGCACCGGCGCGCTCCTCCTGCAGAACCCAGGAGGGTGACGAGCAGCCCTGGCACGTCCCCCCAGCACCATCACAGCCCCATGTGTTCCCCCAGAGCGCAGGCTGGGCCCCTCCCTGCCCTGCAGCCCATTGCCACCCACACCCACACCCGGGGTTGATGGAGCCGCTGTCCGGCGCGAGGCCTCGGCTGTGCCGCAGGGACGGCACCGCACGGCTCCCGCTCCCGCTGCCCCCACAGAGCACCAAACAGGGCAGGACGTGGAGCTGGGAGCACTGAGCCCACGGTGAGCCCATGCCCTGCTGCTCTCAGCCCCACACCTGGTCTCAGGGTGATGGGCTGTGATCCAGCTCCAAGCTCTGCCATGGCACTGCCAAGGCCTTTCCCGAGCGAGCTGTGCCCAGGGGAGCGGGGCCTCTCCGGCTCCTTCCAAAGCAGTGATTGATCACAGTGAGAGAAACAGAAAACATTGGCTGGAAAAAAAAAAAATACAGCTAGCAAACCCAAGAATTTTGGAAATTACTCATGCCTCCAGCAATCCCATCTTTCACAGCCCTGGCTCCTGCCTCCTTGGCTCCCTCAGCCCAAGAGGGGAGACAGATTATCTCAAATTATTTATTACAGAATTAGAGCATGATCCAAACCCTCCTTGAATCAATAAGAAAGCTCCAACTGACTTCACCAGGTTTAGGACCCAGCACCAGGAACAGACTGGGTATTTCTGCATCCATGGCCATGACTCACCGAGAACTTTCCAACGTGGAGGAGCAGTTTGGCGCCGTGGCGCGTCTGCCCCCACCGTTGGAGGGGTCACTCCTGGGCTGGGGGAGTCTGATGCCCCTGGAGCCCCACAGGACAGCGGGGCAGGTCCCCTCGAGCACGCAGGACACCCACTGCTGCCACTAATTTTAAAAGTTAGGGCCCAGAGTGATGCCATCAGCCTTTTTTTTGCTGCGCAGGTACCAGCACCTGGCTCCGTTCGAGCTCCTCTTTAAGCACAGCCTGTGGGTGCTCAGAAACACCTCAAGCAGCAGCTTTGGGGCAAAACTGCCCCAAAGTGTGGCCTGTGCTGCAGGAGGGCAGCAGCTGCCAGGGCCTTGCCGAGCACTGCTGTGGGAGGGAGGCAGTGGGGCAAAGCGGTGAGGCCGGACAGGCGAGAGGAGGGCTGTGGGGCAGCTGTGTGGGGCAGCCCAGCTGTGAGGCAGCTGTGGAGGGGCAGCCTGGCTGTGGGGCAGCCCAGCCGTGGGACAGAGGGACGAGACGCAGTGGGGCAGCAGCAGCCCGGCTTGCCCCACTCTGCCGCTCGGAGGGGAAGGGCTGGTTCTGGCGCTGGGGCTCGGCGATGAAAACGCCTGGTGTGGTGTGTTTGCCGCTGAAAGGGACACGGTGGCCGCGCAGCCTTGGAGGAAGGCAGCAGCAGCGGTGCTCTGCTCGCTCCCGCAGCCCTGGTGGGGAGAGGGACCTGTGGCCCCTGAGCCCGAAGCTCGCCGAGAGCATCCCCTGGGAGAGACACAGCGCGGCTGCTGCCGCCGGCACCGCTCCCGGCGCGGGGGGGACCCCGCAGCCCACAGCCACGCTCCCCCCGGCCCCCGCCACCCGCGTGGAGGAGCCCCCCGCGAGGTTCCACCGCGGGGCCGCTGCAAGTGCCCGGGGAAGGGAGTGGAGGGCGGCAGCGGGGGGCGGCGGGGCCGCCGGGCAGGGGGATGCTCGGACGGCCGGGGGATGCTCCGCTCGCTGGGGACCCGGCTCTGGGGTGGGGGGTCCCGAGATGCAACCCCTCCCCCGAAGTTTTGGAGCCGAGGGGGTCGGTACCTTCCAGGCAGCACGTCCTCCAAAGCCCCGAGTGGGTCATCACCTCCTCGTTCTTGCGGCTCGTGTCGTTGTCGCTCGTGGACTTAGTCCTACACACGCCGCGCGAGTAGAGCCAGTAGTCAGTGCCCACGGCGATGGTCATCAGGCTGAAGGCTGCGAAGGCTCCCACCGTGGTGACGAGCATCTGGACGCCTCTGTCACACATCCTCATGCTGCTTCATCCTCCGGCGGCGGNNNGCTGGGGACGGGCCGGCGCCGCCGCCCGCCGCCCGCCGCCTCATGCCCCCGCGGCCGGCGGAGCGCCGGGGCCCCGCGGCGGCGCGGAGCGGGGCGGCCCGGCCCGGGGGAGCCCGGCAGGCATGGCCCGAGCGGAGCCCGCGGAGCGCAGCAGCCCGGCCCGGCGGAGCGGCTCCGCCGAGCGCTCCCGCCGCCTCTCCCGGCGCCTCCCCCGCGCCGCCCGGCCAAGGCAGAGCCGGGGGGCGGCGGGGGCGGGACCCGCGGGGGGCTGCGCCGCCGGGACACCGCCCCCCGCCCGCACCCACCGGCCCGCGGCGGGGACGGAGCCCGGGGACCGCCACCGGGAGGGGGACGGAGGGGACCGGGACTGGGCACCCGCCCCGGGGTGCCGGAACTGGGCGGGGACCGGGACTGCTCCGGGAACCGCACTCCGGGATGCTGAGACCGGGACTGCCCCGGCGGATCGGGAGAGAGACCCTACCCCGGGATACCCGGGCCGGGCGGGGGAACCGCACCGCTGGGGGCCGGGACTGAGAGGGGATAAGTGACCGTGACTGCCCCAGGGACCCCTCCCCGGGATTCTGGGACCGTACCGGGACTGTAACAAGGGACCGGGAACGGGACTGGGTGGGAATGCCCAACCCAGTCAGTACCGCAGACAGACCCGGCAGACACCCACCCGCCTCAGCCCCCCAGCAAGGGGCAACTCGGCCCCCCATCCCTCCCCCCTCCCCAGCCCGCACAGCACTGGAGCTGCTGCACCGGTACCGGGCACCGGGTGGCATCTGGTGAGAGGGGCTGGGGGCCACACACCCACAGAGCAGACCCAGAGAGGGCACAGCCCTGCCCGCGCTGACACAGGGCTGTCCGTGCCCCGGGGACACCGTGTTTGACCCCTGCCCAAGCACCAATTCAGCCCGAACATCCCTGATACCCGCAATCCGATCCTGAACCATTCCCAACAGTCAATCCCCCTGCCCACTTCCTCTTCACTGTCTCCTCATCTCCCTCAATCATTCCTCAGCCGGTTGGATGAGCCTATGACTCACACGACCTTTCCAACAAGCCCTAGGATACACTTACCTCTTGAGTTCACAGTCCTGTAAGGGCCACGGGTGAGACGGGAAAGCGAATGATTTACGCGATGGCGTGTGCTTCCCCAGCCCTCATCTGCATGCACTCGCATGGAATTACTAGTTATTTACTCCAAAAAGGCAAACAGAAAATTATGAAGGCACCGAGAAATTAAGAATGTGAAAATTAAGTAGCTCCTCAACCTGAAATCACCGTCTGTGCTACTCCCCAGGCAGGATGTGCTGATTGCTGCCCCGCCGCGCTCCCTCCCTGCCTTCCCGCTGGCTCCCGACCGTGGATCACCCTGGTTCATTCCCTGCTTCCCCACGGGCCCCGTGCCTGGTTCCCAGCTCAGGCTGGAGGCGGTGCAGCTCTGCCCAGGCTCTCTGGGCGCACAGCACCAGCGCCTGATGCTCGGCATTTCCATCCGGAGAGCGGCAGTGCTCCGTGGGCTGGGGGCGGACACAGCCCTCGGAGGAGTGTGGGGATGGGGCCACAAGAGCTGGGGTCGGCAGCACCCCCACAACCACCCTTCCTGGGCATCTTCTGAGGAGGGGTTATCCCTGTGCAGTTCCTGGCACTGCTGCTGAGGCGGCACACAGCGGTCACAGGTCACACCTTGGTGTCACAGGCTGGACACTGAGACGGGACCTGCACGTGGCTGCACTGGGACACCGGTCATGGAATCACAGAATCACAGAATCACAGAATGGTTTGGGTTGGAAAGAATCTTAAAGCCCATCCAGTCCCACCCCCTGCCTTGGGCAGGGACACCTTCCACCAGCCCAGGTTGCTCCAAGCCCAGTCCAACCTGGCCTGGGACACTTCCAGGGATGGGGCAGCCACAGCTTCTCTGGGCAACCTGTGCCAGGGCCTGCCCCACCCTCACATTAGGAAGAATTTCTTCCTAATAACTAGCCTAAATCTCTCTTCTTCTAACTTAAAACCATGCCCTCTTGTCCTGTCACTACCTGCCCATGTAAAAACCCACTCTCCCCCATTTCCATCAGCCCCCCAAGCCCTAAACCATCCCATGGGTGCCACGCAGGTAACCTGGGGCACAGCACGGGAAAGGGCCGTGTTTCCCGGGACAGACGCCCCCCTCCCGCCGCCCCCGCCGCTCCCCACGGCACGCCCGCGGCGCGGGGGGCAGCGCCTGACGGCAGCGCCCTGCCCGGCCCCCGGCCCGCGCAGAGGCAGCAAAGATATCTCCCTCCCACGGCTGAGGGGCTGCAAATTGCGTTGCGAGTGGGGGATTTTGCAGCCTCAATTGTGTTATTTTAACACAGCGTGTGTAGGTGTGAGCAGAGTGCACATGTACCGTTTCCTAGGCTTTGAACAAAGCCAGCTCGAACAAGAAGCAAAGTCCATGGTGGATCGTGTTGGCCCTTGTGGGGTTGGTGGTGGGGACAGCCCTGCCGAGCCCTGATGCCTCTCAGGGCTGCGTGGATGGAGTGTCAGCCCCAGCAGCGAGCTGGGAGCTCTGTCTGGAGCAGCTGCCCCAGGGGTTCACTAAGATTTGCAATGAACAGCAGTCTGGGGACCCTGGTGTCCTGCTCTGCAGTGCAGGGTCACAGCTGGCACCCTCCAACTCCTGCTCCATCACCTCTTGCTGTTCCCTGCCCTATCCATCCACTCCTACCTGCTCCTGGTCCCGGACCCTTCCACATTGGGCAAAGTAGAAACGAATAACAACATCCAACCCACACTGCAAGGACTGTATGACTCCTGCAAGAAAAAGGCTGTCCTTGCAGGCAAAAATGTCCTAACACAAGATCAGCTGGGCTTTGTCCTCCCAAATCCAGCCATGAAAGCTCTGCTGCATTTAAATTGGCAAAGTGACAGGAAGTAAGTAGTCAGAAATAATCCCTAGCTGGATTAGGTTTTTCCTTGAAGGAAGAGAGGCTGATCCAAGGCTAGTTTGGGTCATTAGCGATGCAAAGAGATGCTCCAGCCTTGCCTAGTCTTCTCTTGGTTTCCCTGCTCCCGGGGGCTGTGAGGGGATAAGGGCTCCAGAGCCTTCGGCACATGTGTTCATCCTTCCCCACTCCTACGAGGGGATTATTTATATCTGCACACGCTTTGGAAGTGCTGGTTGCGATCCACTGGCTCCACCAGGACTCCAGTGGTGAGGCTGGTGTGTCCCTGTGCCATGTGCTGCTGAGCTCAGCAGGGCTCTGGGAGTGACACAAGGCAGCGAGGCCACATGTGCCGTCAGTCCCGGTGCCGGTGGCTCGAGCTGGTTCGCTCAGCGCGAGCCGGTGCAGTTCCCTCCCTGCACCACACTCTCTGCTGGACTTCCGACAGTTGAGTAGCAATAAAAATAGCAGGGGAGGAAGAGAAATCCATTCTGATTAAGCCTCTTTATTCTGAGATGCAGAGGGAGCAGGGGTGGCCGTGCGTGGGCCAGCAGCAGCAGCGGCTTCCGGGGACTGGGCGACCACCCTGGCAGCAGCTGTGTGCCTAAATCCAGGTTATTTTGCCCACACTTATGACATCCCATCAGCTTTTTTTTCCCTCTGTACCGATACATTCTCAACAGCTCCCTGGCAGGGGGGTGTAGCCAGGTGGGGGTCAGTCTTTTCTCCCAGGTACAAGAGACAGGACAAGAGGAAAGGGCCTCAAGTTGCACCAGGGGAGGTTTAGGTGGAACATTAGGGACAATTTATTCACCAATAGGTTGTCAAGTGGTGGAGTTCCCAACCCTGGAGGGATTTAAAAGTCATGTCAATGTGGCACTTGGGGACAGGGGTTAGTGGTGGCCTTGGCAGTGCTGGAGGAACAGTTGGGCTCGATGGTCTTGGGGAGCTTTTCCAACCTGAATGATTCCATGGTTCTTGGATTCCCTGGCAGACAAAACAAGCTGAGGAGAGGGAAAGGGATGACACGGGACAGCAACCACTATGGCAGTGCCCCAGGGTTCCTCCAGCTGCTCTGGGCAGGTCAGCAGCTCCCCATCATCCCCATCCCAGGCTCTGTGAGGGAAGCCAAGACAATCCCTTCCCCAAGGTCATACAAAGACCAGCCTGAACATGGAGAATATCTGCATGGGATGGGTGGGAAGGACAGACTATTACCAAAGGCATCTGTGGGCAGTGGTACCCCAGAAGCAATAAAAGAACAAATAGCAGAAGATTAAACCAGGTCCGGCTGGACCACGCTGAGCCACAAGGAAAGGTTCGCTGCTGCCCCAGCCGCCACAATTTAATTGATTTGATTTAAATCCTTTGAAGAAGAAGTGGATAAGGAATAATGAGGCAAACAGGATTGTAATGCAAATGAAAGAGATGAAAGATGGCTTCAGGGAGACGCTCTTGAAGGTCAGCGCCCAACGCGGAGCCGCTCCTGGTCACTCGCTCCGACGTTAATGAGGCTGTGTTCCCCCGGATGCTTTGATGGATGGACGGATGGATCAGGAGGCAAGCACTGGGATGTCTGGCCTTTAATCCCCTCGCTCGGGGTGGATCATCCCTCGCAGCCGTGGGGAGGGTTTTACCTGCCTGTCACAGGGACTGGGTTCCTGCTGCCCGTGTCACGCTGGGTAAGCAGACTTCCTAATCGGGTTTTTCCAGATACTCCAATGGAGGCTCTAACTTCAGAATTAATTAACTTCACTATCAAAAGCTGAGTCATTTGTCACAATGGTTTTGTCATTAGCTCCCATAATTAAGGAAAGTGTCACAAAACCAAATGTTTCACTTACACAAGCCAAGAGAAGCAAAGCTCAGGAGCGTTTCTGACATCCTGGGAAAGGGCATGTCAGTGAATCTGGGAAGGGGCTCGACCAGGCACCCAAAACCCTGCACTGGGGCTGGGGGGACCTTCCTGGCATGGCTGGGGACTGAGGGCAGCAGCAGAGGCAGCAGGGGCTGGGGCCTGGGGGTGGGGGACAGACCAGGGCTGCCCAGATGGAGGAGGATGCTGGGGCTGGCTGAGCGGGGCAGTTTTCCCACCCCCAGGTGAATTGGGGGGGTTCCCAGTGACCACCTCCCACACGAGCTTTCTTAACTGAAAGCTTAGCTGAAGTCCCCAAAGGCAGGAGGAGAAGCCCTTCCTGACACACTCACCAGCTTTCACAAGGGCACTTCCTAAAAGAGCCGAGTTCCTGGACGGAGAAAGGCAGGTCCAGGCCGTGGAGCTCTCCTGGGAGCGAGCAGAGCGCGATGGTGCGCTCGGCCAGGGACCCCACAGCCCTGCAGCAGCTCCAGAGCCTGGGAACCACTGCTCACAGGGTGCTGGGAAGAGGCTCTGCAGCAGCATTAAGTAACTCCTTAATTAGAAATTACCTGAAGGCACAAACAACCTGCACCTTCCCCTCCTCCCCGCTGGTCCATCCGTACCTCGGAGCACAGCTCAGGGTCTCCACTCTGGGACCTGCATTTGGGCAGCTTCATCAGGTGATACTCTCCAGCTGTGCAGATATGCAGCTTTTTGACCAAAATCCTACAAATTCTCAGCATTTCCCACTATGCCAGGGCTGTGTGGGGCCCCTCTGGGTGACCCCAACCCCCCGGACCCCCGGCTGATGGCTGGGACCCCCGGGCATGCCCAGCCACTGGCACACCCTTGGGGGCTCACAGGCAAAGAAGCCAAGCTCTCAGGGTTTCTTTAAAATTATATATTTTATTTTTTCATACATGCAGCAAATCGAATCAAGAGTATATGCCCATCTAAAAGGAGGTCTTAATGAGAACCGTTTGACAACACACAGCAGGTAGTCTAGGATGTAGAAAAGTCATCAAATACTTGCAGGTGAAATCAAATTCACAAACACAAACTGTTCAACAATAAACAATTTTATTTTTTTTTTTTTTTCTTTTTTTTTTTTTCTTGTTTTAATTGCCACTTTGAATGTGATCAGAAATAAACAGCTCAGGTGACACTTCCATGCATGGAGCCAGAGGCGTGTGGTCAGACAGGCTCACCTGCTCCTGCCACCACGGGCAAGTCACAGAACTCAGCAGCGGGAGCGAGTTCCACCCTCCAGGTGCAATCCTAACCTTTGGAACAGCATGATCCTTGTGTTCTGTGCTACAACTCCCCTGGTTCTTCCCTTAGGTCAGAGCTCTGGGATCCACAATCGTCAGAGCACATCGACTGCCCTGTGCTTGCTCATCTTCCACCCTCAAGGCTCTGTCTACATGGGTTGGCCACTGTGCAAACTTGCATTTATTTATTAAATGGATTAAATCGATCGATAACTCCTTGGGTGATGGGTCTCAGCACGAGAAGGCTGCTCAGAGCTCCAGCAGGTCCCCAGCCACAGGCAAACAGAGCCACGCTGGGAGCAGGAGTAGGACAGGCTCTGTGCAAGGAGCAGCCACCAGCCAGCAGCCCAGGGGGAACTGTCTGATCCATCCTGTCCCAGGAAACCACCTGAGAACTCGAGCCCCACTTACCTGCAGCACTAAGATGTAATCCAGCCCTGCACACAGTCAGGACTTGCCATCCTTTGCAGTGTGGTGAGTGCAAGTCCTGCCTCCTCAGCTCTCCCCCTCTGCCCTGCAGGACCCTGCTGCCAGTCCCACTGCATCCAGTGGCACCCTGCAACCCCCTGCACCACGGGGTGTCCCCCGTGAGCATCCTTCTCCTGCCTCACACTGTCCCCTTGTCCCCAGCACTGCTCTCACACACAGCAGAGGTATGGATTTCCTGGGCTTTCTCCATCATTAGAGCACCTGGGGATTGGTGAATGGGGCTCTCCTGCAACTCAGCTCTGAGCATCTTCCTGCAGCTCTGCTTCCCCCATCCAAGAGTGAAGATTAAATCATCAAATTACAGTAAACAGTGACTCAACCCCTGTCACCCTGCCCTTCCTTGGAGGAGTCCACACAGATCTGAGCGTCTGTGCAGGGCCAGGCACATCCCATTACACGTTTCTCCACAGAAGAAACAGGTCATCTGGAAACAAACCTTGAAATAAGAGTTTGGCAAACAGCAGAACGGACGATGTCGGGAATACTGAAGGTACGAGTCCTGCGAGGAGGACCCAGCCTTTGCCAAACTCTCCCTAGAACGTGGATCTCAGTCCCAAAGCTGCCACCCAGGCTGCCTGGTGCCAGCCCTGGCTTCCCTGCGGGTCCCCTCCAGGGCCACCCAGTCTGTTCAGCTCCACACACAAGTGTCACCCCAACACAGACACACAAGTCCCGAACAAAAAAGACGCGACTCCCCCCGCAGCAGCCCCTGCGCGTGCCCACGGCCCCGGGGAGCCCCTGAGCCCCTGCAGCATCCTGGACAGACCTGGGAGTGCCTCCAGAGCCGAAGGTAGGGAAGTTAAACACATTCACCACTGAAGTAGTGCTAATTCTGCAGCAGCAGGTCTGAGGGTCACAGTAACGCACATGCCCTGACGTCGGCCGAGGACGGCACGACGCCTTCGGGGACGCGGGAGCCCTCGCCAGCCCCAGCCCCCCGAGCCTGCCTGGGCCTCTCACCAACACCCTCCTCCATCTGGCACAATTTGCAGTTTTTCTGGGTTGGGTTTGGTTTCCCCCAGCCCAGGGCAGGACCCGAGGCCGCGGGCTCAGCTGACGCAGGACCGTGCCCGTGGCTGGGTGACGGAGCGAGGAACCCGTCCAGGCACCGGGACAGCGGCTCGGCTGCTGCCAGCCTTTTGTTCTCAAGGGATCATCAAAAGAAGAAGAAAATTTCCAAAGGTATAGCTGGATGTTTAGAAAAGATCTACGACCAGAATTTCCCCTGTAGCGCTCCTCCTGGTTGATAAAGTCCCACCCCATTTCCCTGGCATGGAGGAATGGCTACATTCCATACTCCATACTCCATAATGCAGCAGGACTGGTGCTGGTCCAGAAACACACACAGGGTGTTCTGCAAACCAGCCAGGCGGGGCTGTGACCAGAGTGTGTGTGCCCAACAGCCAGAGCCACTGCCCAGCTGCCCACGGGCAGCCCTGCCTGCCCAGCCCGCTCCTGCCCTTATCTGTCTGCCCCTGACCACCCCATCCACTCCTGCCTGCTCTTGCCCACACCTGCCTGCTCCCTTCTACCCACCTCTGCCCTCATCTGCCTGCCCTTGCTCCTGCCTGTCCACTCCTATTCTCCCCTGCCTGCTTCTTCTTCCACCTGCCTGCCCTTGCTCCTGTCCCTGCCCACACCTGCCTGCTCCTAACCCCTCCTCCTTGCCCTTGTCCCCTCCTGCCTGTCCCTGCCTACCCCTTCCTACACCTGCCTGCTCCTGCCTCCACCTGCCCCCTCCTGACCACCTCTGCCTGCTCCTGCCTGTTGTTGTCCCCTCCTTCCACCCCTGCTCACCCCTGCCTCCTCCTGCCCACCCCTGCCCTCTGTACACCACGGCTCTGCCTCGTAAACAGCTGCTGAAATTGTCTCTTCTCATTCATATTTTTTTTTTTTAAATGATGCAGAAGGTGCTGGATTACTGACTAAAACCCCCAGGAATTTTGGTGGAAATCAGGGAAATCAAGATGCCTGTGAAATCCATGGGTTTGGAGCCTGGAAGAGAATAGCAGAGGGTGTAAAGTAGAAAAGTTTCCGTTATAAATAGCCCTCAGTGCAGCCCTTTGGTCTTGGGCGTGTTTTCAGTTGGTAAATTGTAAACCGAGAATATAAATGTGTTCTGTTTTGGTAGAATATTAATATCCTTTACAGAGCTGTTACATCTCGACAGTGTCTGTGAAAGATTTATGCGAGTGCTGACAGAGCGTATCAAAACTGCAAACTGTTCCAGATGTTACAAAAACAAACAAAAAAAAAAATCCCACCTTTCACTTAGAAAAAGATTTGCTCTGATTTACAAGAACCGGCACGGGATCGGTTTGGAGTCGTTAATGCCCGAGCGCGGGGAAGGCGGATGGTGGGGGAGGACGCTCCAGGGAGCCGGGCTGACCCTATCGACAAGGCATCAAAAAATAGTAGGTCTACAAAGCAGATTTTTTCCACACTGATCAAATGTACCCATGTCTTGAACAAAAGGCTCCTCTAAGACAAGCTCACACTCATCGCAAGCTTCAGCACAACGCTTTAAGCGATCAACCATGCTTAGCATTCCACAGCAACGCTTTGGGAGTAGCTGGGTCACTGGGATCTCAGCATTCCACTGCAAAAATTTACAGAGACTGTAGCAATTTGGTATATTTCTGTTTGAAAACTCTATTATAGTCACCACCAACTATAGTTCCTAGAAGTATCACTGATCGGTAACTGGCACCCCGGACACCTCCGGCTAGGGAAACCAAGCTAGCGAGTGGCACGGACATGGAGAGGCCTCCTAGGAGAAGCGGTCGGCGTGTTTGGCGGGAGGGAAGGTGTGTCTGCACTGCTAATCCCGGAAGACTAGTGTCGGTATGTACAAGGCGACCTGGAGTTGGGACAGCGAGGAGAGGGCTGGCCGCGACTACACGTTAATGACAAACTCGGGGTTAGTGTAGGAGAATCCAGCAAACTCGTTCTGGTCCAAGTTCATGATGAAGAGTTTGTCCGTGGGCGTGAGCTCCACCGGCTGCCGGGTGAACTCTTTGTCGAAGTTGGAAGTGTCGCGCTTGTCTTTCTGTTGAACGGAAAGCACAGAGTTAAGGTGGGAAAGGAGCGAGCAAGGGAGCACCCAGGGGTTGTGGCAGCACCCAGGGGTTGTGGCAGCACCCAGGGGGGCACAGCCAGGGGAGCTGTGCCGTCCCCAGCACTCCAATTCCACGCCACTTTCTCAAGCTGCCACCGACGAGGAACTCGCCGCCCTGTGCAAAAGAAGCAGCCCCACACCACCAGCAGGAAGAGGAGAACAGCGTTTTAACAGGCCTGGAACACACAACCAGGACATAAAAGGACACATGAGAGCTGAGGGTGTTGGGAGGGAGCACCCCTCCTCTGCTGTTCGCTGTGAGAGAGAGCACAGAGCAGTTCTTAGCATGCAGAACCCCCACTGCAATCAGAGCTTGGCACCACACAGGAGGAAGGAGCCTGGAGGAAGCAACATGCCTCAAAACAATCAATACGATGTTAAAATTTAAACAAAATAATCAGCTGTAAGAGCTCTTTCTGCTTTAAGCTCGGTTTTGGAATGATGTCACGATACGGTGTTAACCAACACTGGTTCGTTGATGGAGGATGTGATTCGCTCCAGGGCTGTACAGAGAAAACACACACCACTTCAAAACCTCCACGAAGGAAAATTCCACACAGGCAACCTTTTCTCCTTTTAATTTCAGCTACACCCAAGCCAAAAAAGGGAAGAAAAAGGCCGTTAGTGTCAGGATTAGCGCTGGGAACCCGCTCTCAGCACTGCGGAGCCGCGCCGGCAGCGCGTGGGCTGCTTTCCTAAGCATCAGACACCGCCTGGCTCGGGGGGTCCCGCTGTGGGAGGTGACAGGGCCGTGGCTGAAGGGGTGACTGAGCACTGAAGGTACAGAACCAGCACCCAGGGTCCTTCACCCACAGCAATGGGAGGTGGGGGGACATGGGGAGCCGGGAAAACGGCTCTGCTTTGCCTCATTACTGAAGCCAACAGGGACACAAGACCTTCCCCATGCCTTCTTCCATATCTCTATGTAAGAGAGACCCCAGCACTATGCTGGAGGTGACCTTCCCCTGCTGTGACACTGGCAGGACCCTTTCACGAATTTGGTGCCTCTCAGAAACCTGCAACATGATATTTTTTAAAATTTTTTCCCAGACCTTGCCTTTGAAAGGGGCCCTGCTCTGCTGCACCAGCATTTCCAGCCCTGGGATAATCTGTCAGGAAAAGAACTGTGGGGGTCCTGCAGGTCCCACATCCACCCTGCTCTCCCCACCTCCTGCTACTGTCCTGGTGAAGGACCTGGCAGGTGAGATGCTGTGTCCTCCCTGTAGCCCCTCTCGTCCCAGCAGCTGCCACTGTCCCAGAACTCTGGGGCAGAGCCTCCAGCAGGAGCATGGCCAGGACACAGCACAGAGAGAGGTTCTCCTGCCAGCCCTGACAGGGAAGGAGCACCACACCAGAGCTGCAGTCAGATCGAGCCTGGGGAGATGAGCCAGGACCTACAGGGGTGCTCAGAGACCCCACTCATCACAGGAGACATCCCATCAGGATGGCTTTAGCCTTGTGGGAGGAGGATCAGAGAGAGGCAAGGATGATGGAGGGGAGATGAGGCAGGAAGAAAAACTGGGCTGGACAGAGCTCAGTGAGCAAAGGGAGACAAGCCAGGAGAAGAGCCGGGACGTGGCTGTGCCATCGGGACTTGAACACGCAGCAAAGTTCCGGGTACCGGTGCCTGCGGGTCCTAGACTGTCCTGAGCCATCAGAGTCACTGCAGGGCTCCACTCCCAGCACAAAGAAGGAAGAAGATGCAGATCTGTGGCACAGAGCAGGAGCAGGGAGGGGCAGACGGGGTGAAGGAGCTGATTTCAGGTGCAGAGTTCTGCAGGCAAAGGGCGAAGCAGTTGAAACGTGAGGACAAGCCCACCTTGATGGCAGCAGGGATCCCCCAGGGACAAGGAGCCGGCTGGTCCATGGCAGGTGCTGTCCTTTGCTGCAGAGGGGTGGGCACGGGGTCTCTCCTGCACCCCAGCACGTGCACAGGGTGGTACCAGGCTCCTGCCCCATTCCCAGAGGGATGCTGAACTGACCAGACGGTTCCTGAAGGCCACATCCATCCAAACCAACGTG
>JAWWES010000035.1:15463090-15484866 GCA_035583135.1 Lophotriccus pileatus | reverse complement strand
GGCTCCTGCCCCATTCCCAGAGGGATGCTGAACTGACCAGACGGTTCCTGAAGGCCACATCCATCCAAACCAACGTGTGCCAGGATACCACCATCCTACCGAGCCAGGAGCTCCTGCTGAGGAAGAATGCTGTGGGATGCTGCAAAGGGGAACGACACATCTAAATCTGCCACTGGTGCAAGTTGCCACCACGGTCCCC
Organism: Lophotriccus pileatus; assembly: GCA_035583135.1. Classification (NCBI taxonomy): domain Eukaryota; kingdom Metazoa; phylum Chordata; class Aves; order Passeriformes; family Tyrannidae; genus Lophotriccus; species Lophotriccus pileatus. The sequence goes on along the minus strand of JAWWES010000035.1, from coordinate 15,484,667 downwards.
AGCCCTCCAGAGAGCTCAGCCTGGAGGTTCTGGGGCGGGAAAAACCCCCTGCTGCTGCTTTTTGGCAGCAGACAGCTCTGGCAAAGGCAGCAACGTGCCCTGGAGGGGGCTCAGGGCAGCCCACCCCCATGCACTGCTGCCTCCAGCAGTCCCCCCTCCTTGGGGGCTCGGCTGGGAAGCTCCGAGTTCAGCAAAGTGGGGTTTGCTGGTTTCTTACCTTGAATTTTGTCTGAATTGGTGGCAATTTGGCTTCTGTTGAGATGATGAACAGCCTGAGATCAGGCACGGAATGGCTGCATGGATCTGGTACAGAGAGAGGGGAGGGCAGGGGACACTCAGGGCTGAAAGTGCCTCCAGCAACACACGAGCTGGCTCTGGGAGGTGGTGAGGAGCACAGTGGGGCACTCTGGGCTCAGAGCAGCATTCCTGCCTGCACCACAGGGATGGGAATCCTCCCTATCCGCTGCCACTGAGCCCCTTCCCCATGGCAGAGCTCTGGGGCTGCCTGGGTGGAGGATTCAGGGATCAGCTCCCGCCGGTGCCGCCGTTCGATGCCGTTCGGAACAATCTCGCGGCGTCCGGACCCGCAGAACTTGGCAGAAGCGGAATCCCAAAGGCAGGAGGCCCTCAGGAGGGAGGTTAACTGGGACCTGTAATCCCTCTTTAGCTGAAACTGCCAATTGCTTTGAACAGGCGCTCCTGGGAGGGCAGGGATGAGTCAGCGGCACACGCCGGGCGCTCGCCTCTGCAGTCTCCAGAAATCCCAGGCCATGCCGCAGTCGGCTCTGCTGAAGGCGCTGGAAGAGATTCCCAAGCGGCACAGCTCTGCCATCCTCCACCCCAGATCGTCCTTCCTCCAAGGGTCATCCCAGAGAAGCTCCTTCCCCGTCCATGCTGGAGCGGCAGGAGTGAGCGGGGCCGTGGCTGCGCAGCAGGGGCTGGTGCGGGGACTGTGGGCAATCACTCCCTGCTCGGATGGTGCTTCCAGCACATCCCACCTCCATTTTTTGGGACAAACGCTGCAGAGGAAGAACAGGCCGTGGCTCCAGTGCTGCCAGTGCTGTCCCTGAGCCGGCATCCCCCACATCCAGGGAATGATCCAGCCCTCGGCGCGGCGCGGCCTCGACTCCTGCGATCGCCTCACCGAGCTGCAGAAACTCATCAGTGCCAAACACAGGCAGGTTTCTTGGACACAGTTTCTCACTTTTTATTTTATAATCAGTTATCAGAAAAAAAAATAAAATTGGCACATTACAAGTCAAAGCAGATTGATACACTGACAGCCCACAAACATCTGCAAGGGCATGGAAGGAACTGGTGTGATTGTTGTTGTCTCGAGAGAAATTCACCCTTCCTGAAACGTTTCCTTTGAGGCCAGAAACAAAACTCAGGCCGTTTAAATATCAAGCGGCAATGCTGAGAGTAGGACTAAGAGCTGAAACAAGTTTCTTTAGAAGGCTCATATCAGAACTCACAATACTGGTCAGAGTTAAATAGGTCCCCTTTGGGTTAATACCATTTTTTGACACATTTAAAGCGCAGGTAACAAACTCCATCAGTTGCTTTGGCATTTGGAAAGAAGCAGCTTCACCAGAGAAGCGGTGTTGGTGGTGTTTACTAGGGTGACCATGCATTCAAAAGCAGCTCTTCTGAATTTCTCACTTAGCACTGGATATTGTTCTGATTTAAAAAAAATGCCACTTAGGAACTGCACAATCAGGAGGAATCTTTGCCAACAGCAGCTCTGCCTTCCTGAATAACTTATCCCATTGCTGGGTCCCCAAAGCACCTTTGGAGGGAAGGGGAGCTGTGGCAGGGCTGGACAGACAGCAGGACACAGCTAAAAAAGGAGCCAGAAGCAGCATCTTGGCTCTCCAGAGTTTTGGGAGGAGCTGAAAGGCTCTGAGGAAAGGTTTTGTTAAAAACACTTGCCACTAAGGCTAAGGAGGCTAAATATGAAATTTTCATGATTGTATTAAAAGACTAGAAAAGGGAAAGAGCAGGAATTAAAACACATGATGAAGGGATTTCTCCCAAATGTCACTCTGCCTCTGTTTTCCTTCCATCACCCACTGAACTGCTCCCATTTTCTACCAAAAAACCATCACAAAAGGCCATTTGCAGCATTTCCTGCACATCACCCCCCATCCAGGGACACCCCAGATCACAGGAAGACACTTCTGGCTTTGAAGTATGGTCACTCTAGCAAGGGACTGAAGAAAATCCATGGATGCAAGTCTCGCAGTGGAAAACGTCACCGCAACAGCAGCTGGGACCAGATGATGGATGTGGGGACGAGATCTACACAGCTCTACTTAGCTCTTGGCTTCAGGCATAAAAAACTCAGAGTTAACGAAGGAAAATCCTTCGAATTCTGACTGGTCAATGTTCCTGATGACTTCCTGGTCGGGAGGGGTGAGCACGGGCGGGTGGCGAGTGAAAAACCGGTCGAAGTTTTCCGCGCTGCGTCCGCACTGCGAGAGGGGGAGAGAAGAACGGAGGGTGGCTGGGGCAGGGAAGGGCTGGGCTGGGGCTGCACCGACCCCCTGGCACGGCACAGCCTGGGCAGGACAGGGAAAGGTGAGAACCACACTCTGTTGGTCATGGCATGGCACGGCAGGGACCGGCAAAGCCCCGGCTGTGCCGCGGGAAGCGGGAATGAGCTGGGGTGCATCAGAACAAGCCCTGTGACCCCAGGCTGGGAGGCAGGACTCAGGGGAGTGACAAGGGCAGTAGCTCACACCAGGGGGATGCCAGCTCAGTGCTGCAGACCAGGCTCAGGTCCTGCCTGTCACACACAGCTCTGCTCCCAGGGCTGGGGACTCTCCCTCCTGCCACACGCAGCCAACGCTCCCTGTTCCCTCCGAGGAGCTGCTCAGCCAGCAAATCCCAGTCCCTCAGGCCTCTCTCCCATTGCCCCTGAGAGAACACACGCTCCGAGTGCTGCCACAATCTTTCCTGGTGTTTAACTTTCATTTGTTAAGTAAATAGATTTGCAATTTTAATAAACGTCAGACTACACTTAATGAAATATTAACGACAAATGCATGTAAACTTCAACGTTTCCCATTCCCTCCTCTGCTCAGAGGTTTCAGGGAAGACAGCATGAAAATCCAGCAGCCCCCATGGCACGTTCCTTTGGCAGCTCTTGTATGTCCTCACGGCACCAAGTGAGACACTCTCAAACCTCTAAAAAACAGCTCAGTGGGTAATGCTTGAGTCGATTTAACTCCAGCCTGAGCCCATCCTTCCACCCCACAGTTCCCCCTCAGGTTTGTAAGGCCACATTTCCACATTTCCAGCCTGGGTTTGTTAAGCTGGGTTTGTTAAGCTTCCCCAAAGCGCCTCTTGAGCCCAGCCCTTCTCCCCTCCTGCACCTCTGCGGGGCCGTGGGGTCCCACGTGCTGCAGCCCCAGCCCTGCTGGAGCTGTTTCACAGCCCAACACCTTCCCAAAGCCATCCCAGCAACACCAAACCAGCAATTAAATCCTCCAAACGGGAGCTGCCGCTTCCACAAAGCCCGGGGGGCCAAAGCCAGCACAGAGGAGCCCAGCTGGGCTTTTCTGGGCCACTGGTTACCCCTGAGCAGAGGGATAACACACTTAGGAGCAGGATCTCTGGGAAAGCTGCAGTGCTCGAGGTCACCAGCCCAGTAACCCACCCCTGGCAGGGGTTACTGCCCCTTCCATCAGTCCCAACACACGCTGGGAGCCTTCCAGTGCTTTCCAACCCCGCTGTCACTCCCTGTTAGCTTCACTGGCCTCACTGCAGACGTTCAGGGCAGCTCATGTGCAATGTCTGACAGCACCAGATGCCTTTTGGCTACAAAGAAATGTGCTGTCTTAAAAACAAAATATATATATTAAAAAAAAAAAACCAACCAAATGAGCAACCCCCTCAGAAAGATTTAAAAATTAATCCTGATGAGATGCTACCAGTTACTGCGATAGGAAGCACAAATATATTTTAATATGCATTTTGGCAAGCGAGAATTTCTCACTATCATGCAGTAAGGTAAGGATATGTGGATGGAAAATCCGAAAAGTTGCATCCATCCACGGTATTTCCCGTCCTGCTGCGTGGACTTTCTGTTTGGATACGGATAAAATGGATGGATAAAATCGATACTTTAAAGCTGAAAATTGCCTTTGGGTTTACAGAAGTCCCAGCCAAGCCCATCCCTGGGGTCTGAAGGTGGTGACCTTGCAGTGGTGCTGTTCTCACCCCACAGCCAGGCAGCTGGGGGCTCTGGGAACGGGGCAGGGTTATTCCAGCCCAGCTCCAGACTCCAGGTTTGACCCATCCCTGTGACAAGGGAGAGCAGGAAGGATCTGTGCCACTCCAGGCAGCAAATGGTCTCTATCTGCAGGGGCACCTTCTTTACAGCTTCCTAAATTACATCCCATGTTAATGGATAGGAGATGCCGTGTGAATTTTTACATTTCTCTAAAGCCACCTCATGAAAAACCTGCCTCCTTTTAGTCTGATATGAATGTACAGGCATCACTCCATCCCGACTGGAGAAAGGGGGAGGGTGGAATTTCTCTTACATAAATCCCAACGTGTCCTGTCTAATATTTATAGCCAGCACAGAATGGCTTTTCTTCCTGAGCTGCAGAAATAAACCTGTCAGCTCCGAAGATGGCCTTGTGTTTTATCACTTTCCTGCTTGATTTCAAATAGAGACAAAAGGCATAATAAAATATTTTCCATTGATCCCTGGGATGCAATCAAGGACCAGAAGAAGGCAAGGATGCTGCTGCCACCAGCCCTTGGTCCTGGCACCAAGAAGAGGTGCTGGGCTGAAGACACCCTGATTTCCCCAGGTTTTGGCCCAAAACAGTGGTACAACCACAATCCAACTGGCCTTGCAGGCATCTCCTGGGCAAGTCTGACTTTCCTGGTGCTGCTCTGGGTCAGGAAAACTGGCTCCTTGCACCTCAGGGAGGATCAGAGCTCTTCTGGCAACTGTGTTTGGGGAGATTGGGGTCACAGCACGAACCTGGGCGTCCCTGTGCTCATCAGGGGGGATGGCAGTGCTGTGGGATGCTCCAGTGCATCCCTGCATCCCTGCTGCTGCCAAAGGGAGCATCTGCTGCAAGGGCTCCTGATGTAGGGCTCTGCCTTCCATCCAACTCCTATGGAAAAAGCCAAGTTTCTGCCTAATCTACTGAAAACAGTGGCTGAACAGTCTGGGGAATCTCAGAGAGATCCCTGGGACTTCCAGAGCAAATCCTGACTGGATTACCAGAGGAGATGTTTAACCTTAGCACTTCCACCTGCCCACTGTCGGCCCCCTCAATCCTTAAATCCCACCTAATTAGGAAATTACTTAAGCAAACATTGGAACTCCCCTCGTACAGACTGAACTAAGGCTACAAAACCCCCCATGCAGGGAACCAGTGCTTTTACACATCCAGCTCCATAAATGGCATTTCAATATTAATTAACTCAAGGCAGTTAGGGGAAAATTAATTTATGCAATTAAAAATTATTAGATTAAAAGCCGTTTTTTTTAACCCCTCCTCCTGTTGTGAGTAATCCTGGGCTCTGCTGTGTGATTTTTCAGCGCTTTCAAAATGAGACTTTTCAAATCACCAGGCTTTAGGTAAAGTAAAGGAGTAATTAGATCCCAAAAACAATAATTATCTCAACGAGAGACAGGGAGAGCAGAGAAGTGTAAATGCACTGCCAGGGTAACTGCGGACCCAGGGAGGGAATTGTTATGCACCAGCCAAAGCAGGGAGCAGCCAAGCACAGCCCCACGTCAGAACCACCAAAGACAACCCAGCCCCTGATCTGTCTCGTTCCTGACTCTGTGATAAAGGTTAATCAAGCACAAAGCAACACACGAGCTCCTGGGAATTCACTTCCAGCTCCGGGCACGGAACGGCCCGGCCAGGCAGAGGCTGAAGCCTCCGTTTCCCTGGTGGGGTGCAATGATTGAGGTTTTTGGGAGGGATTTGATGCCCTCCCCAGTGCCCCCTCTGTACCCCCACTGAAAACTGCAGCAATGCTACAACATCATGGAAATGTGGCCAAAAAAACCTGTGTCTGCTACAGAAGAGACAACAAGCAAAGGTGGCTCTGTGGGGACCGGGTGTGGAGGAGGAACTGAGCCACCAGCTCGAATCAAACATGAATCAATGACACCTCTGATGAGCAAAATGAAGCTAAAGACAATTCAAATGGGGCTCTGCTCCCCTTGGCTGGTGTTCCTGGGGCTGAGCACGGGCTGGATCAGGGGATGGCTGAGAGCAGACACCCAGCCCTCATTTGTGTGTCATGCCTTACTTTGAGGCTCTGGACGCAAACAATCCCTGACCTTTACAGACACTAATTTATTAAAACAAACAAACAACAGAAAATAAACTTCAGCCAAGGGGAAGAGCCAGGTCAGCACCAACTCCCCTGCAGCAGTGCTCAGCCCTGGTGTGAGCCCTGAAGGTCACAAACACTCAGCAACATCTCCCCTTGTCACCCCCTCCCTTAGTGCCCAAACCCCACTCCCATCCCTCTGCTCCGCTCTGCACCCACTGCTGGCACGAAAGGAACAGCTTTTTGCAGCACACAGGCACTGCTGGAGAAACACCAGCTATCAGCAAGTACCTGAGTTGTCTTAATCCTCCCTAAATCCCAAATCAGCTGCTGTTAATCTCCCTGTCCTATCAAACAGGGAATTTTCCCGGCGCCAGCCGTTGGGTGAAGCGACAGCCGGCAGCTTAAGCGTCCCCCTCCCCAGGGCCGGTGTCAAAGGTATTTTTAAAGAAAGAAGACATGTAAAGCAGGACAAAATTTGCACATTTTAAAGCAGAAGAGCAGTAAGGGAGTGCTTTTGATGGAATTCAGTTGGTTTTCACTGTAAAACAGCAAACACCAACGTTCCGCCCCAGTCCAGGGCAGGCGACACTGGGGAGCTGCTGGGGAAGAGAGGGACAAGGTAGAAGGGACACAGCAGCAGCAGCTTCCCTGGAAAACGGACACAGGAGTGGGAAATGGCACCTTTGTTCCTCAACATCCCTGGCACAAAGGTCCAATCCCACCCCCAGAAAAATCACGGGTGCAACAAACAGCCCCAACCACTTCGCTCTATTACACTCTGATATCACAGCTAACACTGTGCTGGTAACACTGTTCCTACACAGGCTAACGGCTTGAAGATCCCCTTCCTTCCCAAGGAAAGGCAAGCAGGCAGCAATCCCCAGCACCTGGGTCTCCCCATTTCTGAGGCAGGCAGGGAGAACAGATGTGGAGACAGCCTGGACCACGAGGCACAGAGTGGAAATGAGCAGCTCTGAGGACAGGACCCCATGGAGCTCCCTGCAAAGGCATCGCTGCCAGGAGTGACCTTGGTAAAAATATCTGCCTGAAACTAAACCAAGCAGCCCCAAACGTAGGCATGGCTGGGCAGCACCCCTGCCCCAGCTGTGCCATGAGATGACGGAGATGGGGCTGTGGAGGCTCCAACACGGCCACCAGATGGGTGGATTATTCCTGTTTGATCAGTTAGAACAGGAGCTGTAGGAGGGAGAAAGCTGCTGGAGCAAAGAGGCATTGAGAGGGAGCAGAGCTAAAGGCGCTGAGCACCCTGCACCGAGTGGGCTCCCACTCCATGTTCTCCCTGAAAGCAGAGCTTTTCCAAGCACAGGAGGGGTCCCTCAAAACAAACAGGATAACTGTAAAGCAGAGGAAAAGCAGATGTGTACAGGGTTGTTACAGGCAGCGGGACAGGGGAGGTTCAGGTAAATACACAGAGCATCCATCCCTGGACTCCAAGCTGTGACCCAGGACGGTGGATTAAGGGAGCATGGAATGTCCCCACCCTGATCACAAATAGCAGCCATGGAGACCAGATTAACTGTGGATTCAGTTCTCTGTGAGACACCAGTGCCCAAGTAGGGTACAGCAGCCAAGAGGCACCTGGGGGGGAAGCACGTGAATAATCCCAAGCCTTAAGGAACTGGAGCACCACAGAGAGACCTGGACACGGCTGTGACCCTGCCAGTCCCACCAGTGGCAAGGAGAAATAGAGAAATCCAGGGAGAGCACAGGGAGAGAGGATCACAGAGCCTGGAGTCACAGAGCAGCCACAGCACTGCAGGCAGGCAGACCCACGGTGGGTTCAGCTGCACCCCTGCACTGGTGTTACACACTCAGATGCTGCTGCAACGATGGTTGGACCAGCAGCAGTCAAATACTCCCATCTTTTCTGACAAACAGCTTCCTGATTGCTCCTGCCACCCCCTCCATTTGGCTCTGGCAGCTCATCACCCCCGGCTGCACTCCCAGCACCTCTCTCCAGCAGAGCAGCCAGGATCCCCCCCCCCTCTGTGAGCCAGGCTCCAGCTTTCCACCCTGGAGAGAAACTGTGGGGTCAAATTCAGCTGCACTGCCCCTCAGGCAGACTGAGCTGACCTGGTGTTAAAATAAAGTTGAGATTAGAGAAAAGAGAGACCTGGTCAGCTTGAGAAGAAGGGAGGAAAAACCCAACAGACAGACTGATCCAGGATAACAGACAGACAGCGCTGCAACACAAAGGGGTCCAGGAGCTGAACATGTGGAGCTTCCACCCCTGCAAGCCAGAGTGGGAGCAGGCATGCCCAAGTTCTCCTGCCACAGCAGAGCTCTGACACGTGCCAGAGCCAGGAGAAACGATCTTCCAGGCACCTCCAGGACGAGCAGCACCCGCCCGTCTGCCCGTGTGTCCTCCCGAGGGGGAGCAACCCTGGAGGAGAGCCCTGGCACGAGGGGGAGCGGGAGGGGGGCCTCGGAACACTTACAGCCTTTGGCTTGAAGGGGGGCTGGATCTCCTTGCGCTCCAGCTTGTCCCAGTCGATGTAGCGGAAGAAGGCGTGCTCCTTGATGTCCCGCTCCCCTTCGGGGCCGCAGCCCAGGCGCTTGGCGGGGTGCTTGGTCATCAGCTGGGGCAGAGCAGAGAAGACACGGTCACTCACAGCGTGTCCAGCTGCTTCCCAAATCCCCAGGGAGCTGGGATGCCCACTTGGACATCTGACCCCGTGCAGCTGCTGCCCTGGGACACCCCAAATCAGGGTCTGTACCCCAGAGCGGTCCCGTCTGCTCCACCTGCTTCTGGGGGACTGAGGGAGAAGCCAGAGCAGCTCCAGGGACAGGGGAGGTTGACAACGGCTTATGAAAGCAGGTGGCAGGTACATAAGCACTGGCACGATGGGCACATCCCTTTCCCTCTGGGAATGAAACTGGTTCTCCAAGAAACAACCTGTGGGTGCTGGCAGAGCGCCCCGTGGTGCTGCAGCCTCTCCTCTCCCTGCAGGACGGGAGCAAAGCTGCCTCTGCTTGGGACAAACTTCTCAGCTTCTGCAGAATGAACTCTAAAACCCACTGCCCATTCAAGAGGAACAATCTGCCCTCCCAAACTTCCATCAGCCCTCCTCCAGCAGAGCCCCCACTCCTCCGGAGCCGCAGCAACACGGACATGAGGTGGATTTCTAATGGAAGAGTCAGTTTGGAGAAAAAAAGGAGAAACAGTCCATTAATGTTGTTTATCATCTAAACTTCTCCTCTTCACTGGCTCAGTAAGGGAAAGGGGCCCCAGGAATTAAGGGCAGCTGTACAACATTAATATCCTGGGGCAGTGTTTGAGCCACGTTGAGAGATCAGATGGAGATTCCAGAGACTCACAAGACGTTGATAAGGATGGAGAATATGAGCTATAAACCTGCAACAAAAGCACTGCTTTATTAAAAGCAAAGGCAGTTCAAAGTGATGCCAGGGCTGAGCAGAGGTTGCAGGAAGCCTGACTCTGTGTCCCAGGGCTGGGGGAGCCTCTGGGAGGAAAAGGAGGTGCCGATGAGAGAGCACCTCTCCAGCCAGAGAGCTGAGAGGAGGGTTCTAGAAGCGAGCAGAGAAGCTGTGGCTGCCCCATGCCTGGAAGTGTTCAAGGCCAGGATGGGGTTTGGAGCAACCTGATCTAGCAGAAGGTGTCCCTGCCCATGGTAGGGGGTTGAAATGAGATGAGCTTTAATGTTCCAATTCAACCCATTCTAGGATTTTCAGACTAAAAAAAGCCCATCAGCCCAGGCAGCCACTGGAAGCACCCAGTGCCTCTGCCAGGTCTCCATCCAGGTAGAGCTCCTCTGTCTGGGGTGGAGGTGCTGGATACGAGTCAGTCCTGCCACCCATGATGGCACAAAACAAGCTCGCTCAGGGAGGTTGATCTTTTAACAGCAATGCTGCAACAGGGTGCCAAAAGCAAGGAAAACTCTAGGAAAAAAAAAACAACAGAACCCTAAAAACACAAACTCCAACAGATATCAGGCAAGAGCAGAGCCACCAACTGCTCTGTGAGCAAACAGCTCCACATCCCCGTCCCCCAGCCGCGATGCCATCTGCAGCTGGAGGAGTGATGGAGCAGCATCCCCCTGGAAAGCCCATCTGCAAACAGTGGGGGCCTGGCAGGTTGCACGGGCTGGAGCAGGGATCTTCCAGCCCCTGCTCAGGACGAGGGTGACTGGCATCAGCACCAGCTTTGCAGAGCCTGTCCCTGCACGAGGAGCCACGCCGGAGCACGGCCAGTGGGCGCGGGAGGGAGGGAGGGAGGGCACGGGGGGTCAGGCGGCAGCAAAAACAAAAGCAAGGGGGTTTTTCTAACTTGCTTTTTTTGTTAAGAAGCAAGTTTCCCTTGGCATTGCAGCACACAGCCCTTTATAAAATAGAAACCCAACAAGAAATCTCTGAGAAAGAAGCCTGGAAGGTGGCAGAGGTAATGTGTCTCGCCCTCTTGCCCGTGTGTGGCAGCAGCATGGACAGCAGCTGTGATGGGCTTTTCTCAGGCACCATCTCCAGGAGAAATGCCACCCAAAATACCTGTAAATATCCCCAAAACGCTGCAGAAAACGTGCCTTTTCATGCCTTTTCTACCAGGCAGAGATTAAAGAGGGAGCTGATAGTCACAGACAATCTGTTCCCCTGGAAAGGGCTGATTTGCTCAGGCACCGTCAAACCCCTCCATATGGGATGGAAAAGGCTGAGGGTTTGTGCCGGTGCCCACGCGCTCCCAGGGCCGGCACAGGAGTCTGGCTCCTAATAACCAAACCTGAGCTACCTGCCCATGCAAACAGCAGCTCCAAGATCAGCCTTCAGAAACAAATCCGAGCTGACAGCACAGGAGGGAAAAGCTCCGTTTGATCCACTAATTGCTGCTGACTGGAGAGTCCTGGAGCCGCCTGCCAGCGAACCCTCCAGTTTCCTTCCCAGCCAAGGATCCCTGATTAACGCTTGTCTCTGGGCTCAGGCCGGTTCCAGGCTTTCAGGATCAAACACATTTCATCTCTGAGTGGTGCAGGGATGGCTGGCACCAGCACGCTGGAGTGAAACCGTGGGGGAACAAGAAAATGGGTTTGGAGACCGTGGCAGTGGAACACCAAACCTCTCAAGGTGAGGGCAAAGGCTGCTCCAGTGGCTTGTTCCCTGGACTAACGTAATACCGGGTCTGTGCCCTCCTGGCAGACCTACCAAACCCCAACACAAACAGCTCAGCCTCAGGGCAGCTCACCGAGATGTACCCCACTGTGTTCCAGGGGAAAACGGACATACTTAGTTCCCAGCTTGCTAAAAAGTTCTTAAATCCTACCCAGTTTTAATTCAACTTTCGGGTGTGGCAGTTTGGTGGTGGCAAAGAATGTCAGGAGGTTTTGAAACAACAGTAGCACAGAGGGAACCACCACTTTGGTACAAAAAAAATGACAGGAATTTATAGAGAACCAACCCTCGGTGCGTGGCCAAATATCCTCCCATGCAGCCTCCCATCTCCAGAGCGAGAACAGCCACCGCAGCTACAGCCAGCAGACGCTGCAGTCACGGTCCCTGCTCAGCTATTTCCAGCACCCACACTGTGACTGATGCAGCAGCAAACAAAGCTGACACTCAGCCTGGTCCCTGTCCCAGCCTCCGCCCCGGGCACCGCTGGGCCAGCGATGCTCAGCAGCACCGACACCTCCCGCCCTCCTGCCCGGCCAGGACACGCCAGCTCTGCCCTTCACGTGCCCAACATCCCAGGGAGAGGATGAGGGATGGTGACGGCGGCTGTGGGAACCCCCCTCTGACCACCCCTGAGCTTTCCAAATGAAGGACTTGATTTTCCCACGTTCTGCTGCCGGTGATGGGGCAGCAGCACCTCCTCCCTGTGCCCCATTCCAGGTGGGAACACCTGCTTTTCCCCACGGGACAAGCGAATGTTCCTCTTTAACACCAGCTGAGAATCCTGGCAACGCCAGGAAGAGGCTTTGAAATGCCGCAGTGGGAGCGTTAAGCGCAGGATGTGTCATTTGTGGAGAGAAACACTATTTTGAGGTAGAGAACATTCAGATATTTTCAATATTAACTATTATAAGCAAACATTTCTTAAATTCCTACACAAACACGTATTTATAGCAGTGTGTGGCACTTGGGGGTGAGATGAGGCTCAGCCCCAAGCACACAGAACAACAGCAGGACCTCGCCAGCCTTTATCCATCACATCCCAAATTAACTCAGGCTGCATTTAAGTCATGACTAGATCCAGTCCACTGAAAGGTCGGGATGCTGGGCAAGGCAGAGCTTCACTGCAAATTAAGAGACAGGATAATGAAAATACTGCCCTGACACCACAGAGACACCACCAGCACTGAGCTTCAGGTTGTCTTGAAGGGTGACACCAGAGCTAAACAGAAGGATGAAGGTATCTGATCATAGAAAAACTATTTTGGGATCACATTCATTTTCCCTGAGCATCATTTTTCATTTCAGGCAAAGATTTGTAGAGCTTCCCTGTCCTCACCTGATGGGGCACAGGGTCTCTGGGGATGCCCTCCCTTCCCACCTCCCAGCTACCACCCCAATTCCCTCCTGAACTTCACCTGAGCCCTCAGAGCAGCCCCTGAGTCCCAGCAGTTTATCTGCCCAGTGTAACAGCACAGAGAGGATGTGGGGGTGATTTTTACCTGGTTTTGGTTCACACACACAAATGACACAAGTTGTAGTTTGGGGAGTGGAGAACCCAACCGAGTGTCAGATCCCCTCGTGCTGGGGGCAGGGGGTGAGCTGGGACCCCCAGGTGTGCAGGAGGTCACTGCTCCCACTGCCCACACAGCCCCGAGCCAGCAGAGGAGCCAGGCCAGCCCTTACCCCTTTGCAGATGGCCACTGCCTCCTTGGACATGGACTTGGGGTAGGCGACGTTGTGCTCCATGATGGACTGGAAGAGCTCGTCTTCATCTTCTCCCTCAAAAGGGGCCTAGAGCAAAGCAGACACAGGTTCAGTGGCATTTCTGGGGCCCTAAGCTTCCATGTGCTGCTGTGGTCCTTGGCCATGGACCCAGCCCTGGCTGCCTGTGCAATGATGTGAATCGTCATCACAGCCCCTGGGGCTGCTCCAGAGTCACCCCAAGCTCCAAAGAAAATGCCCCAGCTGTGTGCCAGCAGCATGGCAAACCCCACATCAGTGTGTGCTCCAAATGGAATGCAACACAGCCCAGAGGAGTCAATTAAAACTCAATTACCTGGCCAGCCAACATCTCATAGAGCAGGACTCCGAACGCCCACCAGTCCACAGACTTCCCATAGGGCTGGTAAGCAATTATCTGCAAACGAGAGAACAGCAGGATTACACTCCAGGTCTGACCTGCTGGCACGAGGCAAAGTGATTCCAAGCTGTAGCCCCAGTCACAAGGACAAGGTTATTCACTGGGACGAGTTTCAGCACTGAAATCCCTCGACTGAGCGCACTCAGAGTCCCTCCCACTTGCTCTTTACCAGCGCTCTGGGAAATTTAGGTGTGAACTGTTCACATCCTAAAGGCCTTTAAAAGGAAGGAGCACTTAGAAGAAGTCCTCTGTCCTGTGAAGTCCCCAGCTGCCCGCTGGGGAAGGTCAAAGCCCAGCAGGTGAGGAGCAGCTCTGTTCAGAGGGGATCCCAGGCAGGGCTGTTCACACGCAGTACCCGCCACCTTGGCATGCTGAAAAAGCCCTAAAAATGGGTCAAGCAAATGGCAGGAGTGTTTTACCCCGAAGCCACGTTGGCCTGAGCACACTGCAGCTCCCTAAAGGAGGAGGCAGGGAGGAGCAGCAGAAGGGCCTGGGCTGGAGTGTGGCCACTGTGCCACAACCTTATTGCTATTCCCAAAGAGGAGGTGTGAGATCACTCCTCTGAGACCCACTGGCAGCAGGCTGTAATGTCACTCTCCTGGGTGCCACAGTGATCTGCATCCTAATTTCCTACTTTCTGTTTTCCTTTTGGAAAAAAAAAGAATTAGAGCAAGGAGAAGAAAATAAGAGTTAAAGTGAAAACACTCAGGCAAACACCCAGAGAGCTGGTCATTTGTCCTGCTTTGAAGGAGCATTAATCACTCACAGCAACCAGCTCTGCACCAACACCCCCAGTATTAATCCTGGTGGGATGAGGGGATGGAACACACGTTTGAGCCAGTAATTGGAAACCTTACTGGCTGCAGCAAACACGACATGGTTTAGCACGAGTGCATCGACGTCCTAACAAAGAGAATCTCTTTCTCTGAAATATTTAAATGCATAAATATTAATTTCATCATTTCAAATTCAGCGGAGCGACAAGATTTTAGAGGGATATTTCTCTGCGAAGGAAACAGGGAATAATAATGCCCCTGAATTTCACAATTGTGCCCATGCAGCACTTCATGCAAGTGTCACGTGTGACTCCATCCCATCAGTAACAACCAACTGCCAAGTCACTTTGGGGTGATCCAGAGCCACGGACAGGGAGCATCTCCCCATGGGACACAGGGCTCCTCACTGCAAACAGCGAGCTGGAGAGACCTGAGGATTTCCACTCCACAGGGAAACATTATCCACTGGTAATTCCCCGTTTCCCACTGGTAATTCCCCGTTGTGCTGGAGGTGCCTGTCCCGAGGGGACGAGCTGCCCCGCTCACCTCGGGCGCGATGTAGTCCGGAGTGCCGCAGAAGGTCTTGGTGGTCACCCCGTCCCAGATGTTCTCCTTGCACATCCCGAAGTCTGCGATCTTTATGTGCCCCTCGCTGTCCAGCATCACGTTGTCCAGCTTCAGGTCCCTGCAGAGGGAGAGCAAAGCCGTGACACAGCGGACAGCACGAGCCTCCCGACTCCTGGGGCTCCGCTGGGCTCCAGCTTTGTCTCACACCCAGACTCTTTGGAGGATGATGTTTGGGGAAATGAGTAAAAATAAGTCAGAGATCTGTCAGGATGGAGTGTTCATTTTACTTTTAACCCACAGGAACTCCATGCTGGGCACAGTGCTTTGAAGTATATGATGGAAAATACTCATCTGGCAGGGCATGGATTGAATCAATTTTATCTTCTTGCTCCTGTGAGAATCAAAGTGCACTTAAAGCTCTCAGTGATGAAGAAGCCCCCACTCAGCCCCAGTCCCTGCCTCACCTGTGCTCTGCTCCCCCATGAAATACAAACCAGCTGTGTTTCTCTCTGATCCTCACCCACAGAATACCTGTTTGTGGTACCCAGCTCCCCAGAAGCTCCAGCCTTGAGGACACTTTTGTAGCCAACAGTATTTTGGTGCAATTTCTACACTCTTGCTGGTTTGAAGGCTGCTTTTTGCAATTATCATGTCAGTGCTTAGAACCCTGACAGGCCAAAGGCAGATGGGCAGGAGCTGGGACTCAGGTCTGGAGGAAGGAAGGAACAGGGACACCGGGCACTGACAAACCTAGAAATCTCTCTGCAGCAGCTGATGGCAAAAAACATCCCTCACGTCAAGTTTGCTCTACTTCTTTCATCTCCAGCATCTCCCTTTGCAGGGCACTTAATGGTATCTGACGCTCATTAGACTGCTCCGCTCCACCCTGGGCTCTGGGAATTCTCCCGAGCAGGGAAGAGCAGGGAACGCTGCTTTCAGAGCTCAAGCAGCAGCCTCTGAGCCTGGTCCCAGCTCCTCTGGGTGCCACAATCACGCTGGGAATGGCAGAGCAGATCCAGTGGCTGAAGCTGAAGTGACAGCCTCGCGCCGCAGAGCTCGGGACCGGCCACGGCAGGCGCTTCCTCCGGCACTAATGGTAAGAGAGAGGGGCCCTGCAGGGGCTGGGAGCGGGTCCAGCCTGCCAGCCAGCATTTGTGTTGTGTGGAGAGAAACATGGGGAACAACAGAGGACCAGAGGTGCCTTCCTGTAAAGCAGGAGCTCCTCCAAACCAGCAGCACCTCCAGGCTCCCGGCTCTGTTTGGGTGTGTGCGACGTGTTGGACTCGATCTTTTCCAGCCTTAATGATCTTGTGATTCTACCTGTAGGCAGCTGCCAGACCCTGCCCACAGCACAGGCAGGGAGGCTGAGGCAGACAGGGAGCCCAGAGCCTCTGGCTGGAGGTCCAGGGGAAGGGAGGAAGGAGGAACCCGCTCACCTACCGATAAATGATGCCTTTGCTCTGCAGGAAGAAGAGGCCAATGGCTATTTCTGCTGCGTAGAACCTGAAGGAGGAGATTTAAAGGGAAGACTGATAATTAAAGGAGATGAATCAAAATGAAAACCTTTCAGACCCGACTGCAGTGAATGAAGCATCTGAAGGCTTTCAGGAACACATCTTACTCTGTCCAGCTCGCAGGGGACAGGAGCCAAAAGCCACCATTAACACTCAGGTTGGCCATCCCAGCAGAGGAGCCAACATCCACCATCCTTTCTGTCCCCCAGGGAAGGACCAGGCCTGGTGGAAGCCTCCAAACCTCCCTGCCTCGTGCTTTCATGTACATAAATTTATTTATTTAGCTCAATTATTTACAAGTGCAATGTCCCAAAGGTGAGGTGGAGGTACCAGCATCCTTGGCAAAGACTTCTGCTGCTTCTTCCCAGTCCTGCTGCTTCCCCTCCCTTTCTGCCCCGGAACTGCCCCACAGAGCCTGTGCCCTGGGCTCTATTTGCAGCCACATTACACAGACACATCCCATACCCACCCCAAAGGTGCCAAACTACTGCACTTACACGGCGTGGGGCTCCTTGAACCTCCCGACCTGCTGGATCTGGTACATCAAGTCCCCCCCATTCACATATTCCATCACAAAATACAAGCGATCCTAAGGGGAAAAAAGAAGCAATTAGCAACAGAATTATCAGAGCAGGGAATCTGCAAGGGCCAGAAACAAGGACTGAGAGGACTGGCAGCTCCAATCTGTATTTCCATGGCAATACAGTCATCAGCCCTGTGCTCCCCACCAGGTGCAGGGGGCTCATGTTCATACAGAGCCCATAAGCACTGATTCCTTTGCAACACCTGGGACTGAACTCTGCACCTCTGCAGACAGGTCTGCTGGAGGGGGCAAGTGGAGGAATCCCCAAACCAGAGGATTTCACTTCCCAGGAATATGTTTGCCCTTCCTCACGGAATCTGTTTTCAGAGAGTTGGTCAGGAGGGAGCAGTACCCCCTTCTCCTCACTCCTCCAGCCTGGTCTGAGGAGTTCACATGTGGTTAAATGAGTCCAGAGGAGTTCAGAGATGCTCTGAGGGTTGGAGCCCTCCGCTCTGGAGCCAGGCTGGGACAGCTGGGGGTGTTCACCTGCAGAAGAGAGGGCTCTGGGGAGACCTGAGAACTCCTTCCAGTGCCTAAAGGGGCTCCAGGAGAGCTGGGGAGGGACTTTGGACAAGGGCATGGAGTGACAAGTGCCCTTGACACACGGGAGCCAAAGGACACCCCTGGGCTGGCCCCATCCCAGCTCACAGAAGGAAGGACACGGAGGCTGGAGTGCTGTGAGAGCTGCAGGTTGGCAGCTTTACATAATAGTTCATAATATTTCCTCATTTCCTCCTTAAATAAGCCTTGCCCTGCTTTTCAGACAGGAAGGACAAGGAGATCAGAAGAGATGCAAATGGAGCACTGCTGTAACCAGGGCTCTGGAGGAACTGGGGTCACCGGTTCCAACCCTCCACAGGGACATCCCAGCCTGCTGATGCCCACCAGAGGAACCAGGGTCAGTGCTCCTGCCCCCTGGCACAGCCCACCCCGACAGTGGGGCAGCCCCAAAGGGAATTAAATAGAGCACCAAGGGGGCAATTGGGCTGCGTGAAACGCCCGACACTGAGCGGACAGAAGGGCAGATTCACTCCGGGGATTTCGGAGCGCCCCACGCTGCAGAGGACTGCCCTGCCAGGCTCTGGCCAGCCCAGCGGGGAGGCACGTGCAGGCAATGTCACCTTGAGCAGCCACTGCCACGGCAGCCAGGCTGTGACAGCCACGGGAGAGCAGAGCAACGCTGCAGCTGCTTCCTAAATATATCGATCAGCTTCAAGGAGGAAGAATATTAAAAAGACGGTCTCTTGAAACAGCCAGCTGAGCTCTAAAAGCAGGAGCTGAGCTTTCCTCATTTGGGTGGGGAAGGGAACGCTGGTGCTTCAGAGAAAAATGCCATGAGCAAAGCAGGCAGATGGCTGGGCAGCCCACGGGCTGGGAGGGAGGCTGCATGGGCACGGAACGCTGTCCTGGCTCCCGTCGGAGGCAGAAAGGACGGCGTCTGTCCAAGTCTGGAGCCTCCAAACTCACTGAGCAACAGCACAGTTCCGAGATGTAAATCCCACTGCAGAGCCTGGCATGGAGCTGGTGACACCCCCCTTCGCTGGGCAGACCAGATGCAACTCCCAGGCTCCTTCCAGTGCCCTTCTCCTCTTTAACCACTTGTTTGGTCCATCCCCTGCCCGACTCCGCGCTGGGAACAGCGCCAGGACAGCACCCACCCTCCCCATCCACCCCCTTGTTAGACACTAGGGAGAAATCCATCCCTGGGAGGGTGGGCAGGCCCTGGCACAGGTTGCCCAGAGAAGCTGTGGCTGCCCCATCCCTGGAAGTGTCCAAGGCCAGGTTGGACAGGGTCCCTGCCCATGGCGGGGGATGGAACTAAGTGATTTTTGAGGTCCTTTCCAGCCTAAACCATTCCAGGATTCTGTGCTGCTGTGATTTATCATCTCAGTGTTGCTGCAGCTGCTGTGCCCCAGAGGGAATCGAGGTCACCAGTGAAGGCACAGCTCACCTGGGGACACCCAGGGACTCCTGGCTCACACCCCTGCCTGGAGCCCAGGATCTGACTGGGATCTTTCAAGGCAGAGCACCCCAGGACACGCCAGCACAGGCCCCTCTCGCCCTTCAGCCCCAGGCAGGAGCTCTCTCTCTCACTGCTCATCTTCACTTTTTCTTTAAAACACAGATTTAGGGCTCGTTCCTCTCCCGAAGCCGCTGAGCCAACAGCCTCGGCTGGGAATTGTGCTCTGGACTGTGCTCCCAGAAATCAAAGTGCTTTGTGCCAGCCTTTGATAATACACCCTGCTATACATTTTGATTACATTACAAATACGATTACTATTAAGCTACTATAGGTCTGCCAGGAATAATCCCGCGCTGACTCACTCCAGATGCCAGGGAGATGCCGTGTGAAAGAGCTGCTCCTGCCACACTCTGATTGCTGCGCCGCAAAGCCAGGCCGCAGGCTTTGAGCACACTCAGTGTGTTCGCTAAATGAAATTTCTGGAATAATGTGAAAATGTAATCCTCCTGGAAAGCATTGTCACCGTTCCAAAGGACTCTGCTGGTTCCCTCTCCCGGCCCCCGCTGACACGGACCTGGACATTGTCATTCCCAGCTTGCTCGAGGGCCGGGCAGGGACTCTGTTAAAGGTCCCCTGTCCCCCTCTCCACTCCTGACTCCCACAAACCCAATCACATGCCCACTGCAAACTGGATTTCCTGTGGTTTGAATGAGGTTTCTCCCTTTACTCAGGGTTTTGGTCACAGGAATGAGTCCTGGGGAAAATTGCAGCACTTTGCAATGGAATCAAAAGGGATGTGGTGGGCTGGGGGTACCTGAGGGGCTGGGGAATCACTGCTGACACTGTGAACAGCTCCCTGATGAAAACACCTCAGGGGAGTGCAGCTCCTGCACATTACACTCTCGTTTCACACACCCACATTTTGTCATGGAGACACTTTTGCCAGGGAGCTGGACAAGCTGTGAGGTTGCCAAGGCAGGGAATACAGGGCTGCTTTGGCAAGAGCAGTGATGTACAGAGAATCAGGGAATCCCAGAGTGGTCTGGATTGGAAGGGATCTTAAAGACCTTCCAGTTCTACCTCTGCCATGGGCAGGGACACCTTCCACTAGACCAGGTTGCTCCAAGTCTGGTCCAACCTGGCCCTGGACACTACTGCAATCCATTTGCCAAGGGTCAGGCTCCCAGGGCTCAGGGTCCACAGCCCCTCCTGCCCCTTGCCCAGGGCCAGGCTGTGGCAGCAGCACCCACCATGGTCTGGAAGCAGGAGTGGAGCTGGGTCAGGAATGGAGGCTTCCCGGAGAGCGCCAGGACACGCTTTTCCACCATCGTGCACTCCACGTCATCGTCCTGGATAACAACGTCCTTCTTCAGGATCTTCACAGCATACAG
The DNA here is from genome assembly GCA_035583135.1 of Lophotriccus pileatus. NCBI lineage: Eukaryota > Metazoa > Chordata > Aves > Passeriformes > Tyrannidae > Lophotriccus > Lophotriccus pileatus. The sequence continues at coordinate 15,464,273 of JAWWES010000035.1, read as the reverse complement.
CTCGTCCGTGCCCTTCCTCTCCGCCAGCATCACCTGCACAGGGGGAGGAGAAGAGCAGGATCAAGGGAAACGTGGATCTTAAAGGCCTTGACCTTAAATAGTTAAACCAATGGGTTGTTTAATATCCTGTGGCTCCTGTTACAGCCCTGAGAAGAGCTTCAGGTGCCAAACGATGCAGAAAGCTATCAGGGTATCGCCAAAATAATGTCCAATTCAGGGACACCCAGTCTAACGAGTAACAAATCTACTCCCTCAGCACCTCACAGCCTGGAGGGGCCCAGCCCAAGGGATGTCACCAGCACTGGGGGAGGGTGCCAAGAGTTTGAACACAGAATGCATCAAATTACAAAGTGGTACAAATTTAAAGTGGAAAAGAGTCAGTCTCTAGTGAATAGTAAGGCAAAATCCACACAATTTTCTGTTTCACCCTGGCCCCCAGCAGCGACCAAACCCCACCGTGTGTGGGTCCATCCCCCAGCCAAAGCCCCTCTCAGCCAGAAGAATCCCTCCAACCTCTCATTTCAAACCAGTCTCCCCCATTTACAGGTTTATTTATTGCAGTAAATGGGATTTGCTGCTTCTGGTGGTGCAAATCCCCCGGGTTAATCCCACCAGCCCAACGAGGGTCCCCATCCCGACCCACCACGCTCCGTCAGCCTAAGATGCTCCTTGTGCTGCCAGCAACACAAACCGACTCTGAAACCACACTTTGCCTCCCATTTTCCCTCTCATCACATTAGATTGGAGTGCTGGGTGGAAATGAATTGCTTTTCATTTGAAGGAGTCGGCAGAAATCCTCCAGTCACATCGGGAACTGCGGCTCGGGGGTTTTGGAAACAAATTATGTGAAGTCAACATCAATAGGGTGGAACTGAAATGCACTTCAGGCTGGGGCAGACCGGCAGAAGACACACAAGCAGCTCTCAGGACGACTTTCGAGGCTCTAAGGACAGCTGGATTAACCCTCTGGTGTTCCATCCCTGTCAGAGCTGCCCAGGGCAGGGGTGTCTGAGTGAAAGAACCGGTGGAAGAGGGAACAGCCCCTCCCGAGCACGCGGCTCTGGCTCGTTCCCGGCGCTTGGCTGCGGCCCGGGGGGAGCTTGGCCGTCCTTGACACGCTGCTTGTCAGGATTAGCTGGGAATGGCACTGGGGCTCCTCAGAGCCAAGAGCTCTGGAGGAGGC
>JAWWES010000035.1:15450149-15460774 GCA_035583135.1 Lophotriccus pileatus | reverse complement strand
CTCTGGGCTCCCCTGCCCAGCCCCATCCCTGCCCAGAGGCGGGCACACACACCCCGGGCCGTGCCAGCCCAGCTGGCCCCTGGGCAGGGGATGCCGTGGGGGGAGCGCAGGCACACGTGAGAGCGAGGCTGCCTCCAGCCCCAGAAAGCAATGGTGCTGTTTTAATTAGCGCTAATTAGCATATTTATAACGCGCTGTTCCAGGGAGCGCTTTCTGTCACACATCCCCTTACATAAGCCGTGGAGCCGACGGAAGGGCTGGCTAATGTTCCCCAAATTTAAGGAAAGGGGGCGGGGGGATGCACAGCTACAATCTCCAGATGCCAGCACTGAGCTTAAAAGGGATGAGGGGCTGGGAGGGAGGGAAAGGGGACGTGGATATTTCTGTGTGAGCAGCATGGCCACGGGGCTGTCCTGCTCCCCGGGATGCCAACCCACAGCACAGGGGTCTGACGGTGAGTTCTGGGCAGGAACCCCAGGCTGATGCTCTGGGTGCTGGGGACCATCAGGACCTCCCTGTTTTCCACCTGTCACAGGTGTTTCCATGGATCTCTGAGCTCTCCATCTCCAGAGAGGCAGCAAACACCAGAAGAGAGACTGGGACCTCCCCAAGCTCCATCAGGAGAAGGCTGGGGGAGGGAAGGGGTGTCCCTGCTGCTCCCCTGTGCTCAGCTGATGGGGGAGCATCACTGCCCTGCACACCTGCCTCATCTTCACTACCTGCCCAAGGGATGAGTCTGCTGCCAGAGCAGTATTCCCTGCAATTAAGGGGGAATTCACTAATGAGAGTGGTGTTGGACCAGCCATCACACCAGCAGACACCAGGCCAGTGTCCAGGGAGAACCACCCACCTCCTTTGGAGCCTCAGCAGCACCTGGAGAACTGGGATCCCAAATGGAAATCATGAGAGTTGGAAAGACCCCAAGAAAAATGAAGGCTCTGATCACATAATTATCAGAAGAATGAAATTCTGTTACTGCTCATACCCAGTCTGGGAAGTTAATTAAAATGTTCCCATATATTTGTAACTATTACGAAAAAAAAAAAAAAGGCCAAATAAAAAAGGGCTTTAAAGACACAGCTCAGCCCCTCTCTTCCCAAAGAGGGCCAGATGGTTTTAGTGATGGTCTCATCAGACATCTCAGGTGTTCCCTGCTGTGACCCAGTGCTGGGCTCCCAGCACCGTGACACCAGTGCCCCCAGTCAGAGCAAGGACAGGTCACACTGGGGCAGCACAAGGAGGGTGGGTTATCTCACCTTCCCAAAGCTCCCTTTTCCCAGCACCATCAGGAAGTTGAAGTCTGAAAGCTTCATCCGATCTCTGCTCCCATTGTTGTCGAATTTGGAAATGGCATTCCTTGTCTTCTCATCCGCGGCCTTGGAGCCGGTTCCGATCTTGGCTCTCTGCAGAGGTGGGCATGGCACAGGGAGAAAAGAAAAATCAGGACTGAAAACAGCAGGGAGAAAGGGTGTTATAAACCCAGGGGATGCTCCCAAAATCCCCCCTTAATCAGCTCTTTCCCAGCTCAAACACCACCCTGAGCTTCGGGAACCTTTTCCGTCAGCGTGACGGGGACAGCACCAAGAAGGGCACTGGAGGAGTTACCAGCCCTGGCACGTGGCACAGATCGATGCTTCCCAGTCAACCCCTGCCACACCAACTGGGAACCACCTCTGCCCACTGTCAGCCTCTCCCCATGCCAGCAGGCAGCCTGCCCTGCGACCCTGCCCCACGCTCCAGGCCATCCAAAGCACAGAAGGGAGGCTTAATGAAGCTTTTTTCCTCAAAACAAGCTTCTGTCTCTCACCTCACCAGAAAAGGACGGGTGAATGTCCCACAGAATACCTCACAGAATATTCTGAGTTGGAAGGGACCCACAAGGATCCAGTTCAGCTCTTCAGTGAATGGCCCATACAGGGACTGAACCCATAACCTTGGTGCATATTTAAGGCACAACACAAGACCTTTTTTCCAGCTCCACCTCCAGTAATCCCCTTATGGGTCCCTTCCAACTTGAGATATTCCATGATGATATCTGATGTTGAAGAGAATCACACTCCTGTGCCAGTTCAGGTTGAACATAGGAAGTCCCAAATCTATTTGGAAGAGCAGAGAACAGACAGTTCCCCTCTCGCACCCCCAACTCCTCACAATCTCAGCTGCTCGCTGAGGACCCCCAAAACCCCCCTTTTTAAACACCAAACCCCACCAGCGTCCTGGCACCTCCTCCCCGGGCCAGGGGCTGTCTGATGTGCTGAAGCACTGCTTGAAAAAGCTCTCTCACCGTTTATTCCCCTTTAATTTCTAGCACTCAGTGGCAGTGTGAGGCCTGTGCCGAGCTCAGCCTAGCATGAAATTCCATTAACCCGATCCCGGCGGTTCAATTTGGCTGCTGCTGGCGGCCCCTCCAGATAGCACCTCACGGGTAATCTCAAGCCTTTGCTGCTGCTAATTGGTTCTCACAAGGTTCTCCCTGCTGCTGAATTCCCCCCTCAAGGTCACCTGCAGCACCTACGAGCATCTGAAAAGCTCCTGCCCTGGAAACCGGAGGGATGGTCTCTGGTGTTTCCAAACACCACTGGAGTGAGCACAGCTCTGCCCTGGGAAGAGGCTGGAACCCAAGGATGGGACCCACTGCTGTCAGTGGAGCCACACTTTTCTGCAGGAAAATATTCCCATAGCGAAAAGGAAACAAAGTCATGTCTCCCAAAGCACAAGGGGTTTCCTCAGAGCCATCTTTAGGCTTTTCCAGCGTCCCCAAAAGACAGGGATACCCAGGCAGTGACCAAGCAGCCCAGGTGACCAACAGCAGCTCTGACACAGCCAAACATGTCTCATTGAACCCACAGAATCACAGAGTGATTTGGGCTGGAGGGACCTTAAAGACCATCCAGAGAGGATGATCAAAGACAGGGAAAGAAGGTTTTCATTTGGTCCATCCCAGCAAACCGTCTAGCCTCAGGCACAGCCCCAGCAGACTCCAGCTGAGCACCCAGGCCTGGGGGGCCTTGGGGTCCCTCCTGTTGCCTCCTGGGGCTGTGTCTGAGGAGGGGCTAATTCAACCCCAGTCAGTCCAGCACCTGAGCTGACATGCAGCACCACAGTATGTTCAGGAAGACCAGATGAGGACACAAACACAACGAGGCTTCGCTGACAGAGCAGGCTCAGCGTGTGGCTTGGCCAGGAGGGTGAAGGTCTTCCCAGAAAAGAGCCCAAAATAAGAGCTGGGGCAATGTAACAACCAGCACCCCCAAGGGAAGGGTCTTGCTTCTGCTGCCAAGCATCTCTGAGGTCCCTAAGTGAACACAGAAGTCCTGTAACCTGTTTTTAATGCACTCCCAACACCTCCACAGTCTCGAGACCTCTCTCAGGTTCACAACCGAAGCGTGCCAAGTACTGCTCACTATTTTTTTTTTAAAAAAAGCACTTGACCTTCGCCATCCAACTCCATTTGTCACAGTTAATTTACTACATCTGAATTTATGCAGGAGCAGCTGACATCCCATGTCTGCGGCTGCCCCAGCGAGCGGCTGATAACACTGACCTCCACACAAGGGAGGAGGGCAGGCACAGCAAGGTGAGGGCACAGGTGTCCTCTGGCACCTCTGGAATGTCTGTTCTCTGATCTGTAGAAAACTCACCATCTGATTTCTAACACAGCGTTTTAACACCGCTGGAACATCACGAAATGCAAGAGAAGACAGTTGTTAGTTCTCTATAGATCCAACAACCATTGTTGTAGCTAACATTACAACTGTCTTTTCTTGTATATTCAAGAGAGTTGTACATAAATAAGGCAAAAAAAGAAAGGAGAACTCCAGTCTCTGCTACAATTATGGAGTTCACGCTGACAACCATAAGGGCAATTCTTTTATGTATGCCTCATTGCATGTAAGACTCCAGATGTACCATGCTCATTCCCAAGGTTCTGGGGAGACTTTAGCTACACTGAGAGATGGCAAAGACCTGTTAATTCAGCAATGTCTGGATCAATCATTCAGCAAGATCTTCCACAGCTTATTAAGTAGTAAATAGACATTTCTCCTTGGAGCCCCTCTGGGGAGTTGGACCCTACTCCATGTTCCCTGAACTGCCAGGGAAGGAGCTGGCAGGGAAAGCCCCTCACCGAGGGCACTGCAGGCAGGCAGCAAGGAAAACCCCAGAGTCCAAGAAAAATCAATTCACCTCAAATTTCTGCCTCAGCTCCTCATTTCCTTCTTCTCCCTCGGGAGGCACCGGGACGTTGAAATACTCCCCCTCCTCCTGGCTCAGCAGCTTAAACCTGGAGGGACAGCGAGAATGTCGGGTCAGGACGGCAGGCAGGCAGGACCACAGGCAGCACCTCACCTCTGCTCCGAGCAGGGTACCCAGCTGAACCTCCCCCAAGGTCAGAAGACCCCCAAACCATCCCCCTCAGCAAGCCCCAGGCTCTCACCTGGGCGGAGGGATGTTTCTGGGTGCCTCGCTGTGCTGGGACCCCCAGAGCCCGGGGAGCACATCCACTGCCTGCTGAGGGGGCACACACAGCACTGGCATCACCCCCAAACAAATCCTGACCCCAAAACCCACAGACAAAAGCATGTCTTTCTGGTGATGGCCACAGGCACAGGTGTGGGCAAACCCCCTCTCCATCAGCTGCCCCCAAGGACAGCGCGTGGAACGTGCCAGGCTGGTGCTGCCAACCCTGAGAGCACAGACAAGATGCTCCTCTGAAGAAGGAAAAAAGCTTGAGCAGCAATTATCAGAAATCATGGAAATGCCACTCAGATCCCAGGCATTTGGCCCCATCAGGGGTGAAGCCCAGCTCTGCAGCCAGGAGGGTTCTCAGCTGGGTGTTTGCTCCGAGCAACAAAGCCCTGTCTGCCAAACACAGAGGCTCTGCCTTTGAGCTTGTTTTCTCCATTAACTGCAGTTGTTTAGATATGAAATATAGATCAGAGCTCGTGCTCCTTCTCCAGTTTACTTCAACCAGCGCCGTGACAAGGAAAATTACTCAGATCTCCACTTACACGGCTTTTAAAAGGCTGGAAAATGCTCCGGCTCCGGGCTGTGTCAGGAGCCAGCAGCACATGACACACATGCACCCTTCCAGGTGACTGGGGATCCGGGGGGGAGTGACAGCTCCCTGCTGTTCTCCAGAAGAGGAGCCACGTCCCCATCAGGGTCTGGTTGGAGATGAGGAGGCTGAAACCCTGCCCTGTGTCACGGTGCTGCACCAGGAGCTGCCCACCTCATCGTGTGCCGGGGTGGGGGGCAGTGGGTGCCCCCTCCAGTCCCCTCCTGCTCTTCCCAGCTCTCTCTGGGTACCCAGACTGCCTAATTCCTCCTCCTCCTCTCCATTCTCTGCTCAAAGGGAGACACATCCAGCTTCTATGGTGGGAAAATACAGTCTGGGGCATTCACTCAGCTTGTGAGTGCAGATTAATAACATGCAGGGCTTGGTTTCCAAAAGACATCCAATATCTCTTTTCAATTATTACACTCGCCATGGACAGGTAACGCAGCTCTCAGGCACCAGTGCCCGGGGAAAAACAGGGAAATAAGGCACTGTGTGTCCTGCTGGGGGAGATAAAATGAAAATGGAGCCCCACTCAGGGGTGTCACAGGCCTGCTGCGTTCATCAGTCGTGTGGTAACGAGCGCTGATAATTACACACTTGGGTAGTTCCTCCTTGGGCTGCACTGCAGCCCACGGGCCCCAGGCAGGAACACAGCCCCAAGGTGTCCCCAGCACCACCCTCACAGCCCTGCTCCCACCTGCCTGAGGAGCCACAGGGCCCCCTGGCACAGAAACTGAGGGAATCCAAGCAGAAAACGCTGGGAAATGCTTCCTTGGCAGATGATGGCAGGTGATGCTGGTGATGCTCCTTCCAAAGCCCCCGGGAGCACCAGCCCTTCAGGCAGAGCAACCCTGCGTCTGTGAGGGGAGTCTGGGGGAGGGAAAAGCCCCACAAGCCCCCTGAGCAACCCTGCAAGGAGCAGGAGGACACACAGGACAGACCAGCTCCTCTGGGCACCCCATGGACACCCCAGCACAGCACCAGCCTGGGAGGTGGAGCAGCCCCTCACCCAGAGCCAGGGTGGGCTGGGGCAGAAGAAAGCTGGCACGAGGGGCTGTCCTGTCCTCACCCCTACAAACCACCCAGGCTGCTTTCTGTCCACAGTATTCCCAAAACAATTCCATCTTACCATCCATCCACTCCTGACTTCTGCAGCTCAGAGATCCCGAAGGACAAGGAGCCCATGAAATCATTCCTGCTGGTCAGATCCCAGTCCCAGATCTCCACAGACAACCGCCTGTCTTTGTCTGCCTCTTTCAGTTGGCTGGAAGGGAGGAAAAGGGATGGGTTTATCCTGGAAGGTGTTGCCATGCCACCCTGTCCCCCCACGCTCTGCAGGAATACAGATGCAAAGGCCTCCAATATTTAATTGCCCAACCACATCCAGCTCACAGGGAGAGCACAGAGTTCCTGCCCCAACACTCAGCTTTGATCGGGGTCAGGGCAGAGGTTTGAGCATCTCTGAGTCACTCACTGAATAAAAAGAATCATTTCTCAGCCGAATCAGCTCAATGCCTCTGAATAATTAAATCAGAGCAAATACAATCACATCAATTCTCGGGGGTGAGAAAACTCAGTTTACAAATTTAAACATTTCCCTCGTACTTACAATTTAAATGTCTCGTTCCACTCAGGATTCAGGGAGCACTTGATAGTTTTGGTCTTCTGTTTGCTTTCGTTTTTGGGGTCAGGGATTAGTTTAAGCTTCACGTAGGGATCTGACAAGCCATTAGGGTCCATAGGAACTAGGTTTTTAGCATCTCTTACTGGGGAAGAGAAAAAAGGATCAAATTCAGCATTCCAACTACAAAAATACCCGACAACTGACAACTTCCCTGTGTGTGCCAAAAGTAAGTGTGAAAATAGTGATTAAGAACAGAATTAAACTGGATCTGTGCAGACATGGGCATTACATGAGGAACAACACAACTAAGGCAGAGCAAACGCAGCTCTCGTGGACGGGGGAGGCTGAAGGGTCGACTCAGGAGATCACTGTCACTTTCTGATAGGATGATTTTTTTGTTTGCTCTCAGTTCTAAGCAATTCAGAGCGGATTTGTTTCCTCTTGCCCCTTGGGAAGCAGCGTGGCACTGATGTGGTGGGAGCACGGGGATGGAGCTTTCCTTGGAGAGCGGGAACAGCAACGTGATCGGCCGCGGACAGGTGAGGGCAGGGACCCAAAGGCACCCACATCCAGCACCCACTTCCCCACGGGGCCTCAGGCTCAGCTGCTGTGGCCCTGAGGGGCCGGGGTGATGCCCTCAGGGCAGCATCACTTGTCCCCTTGGCAGCATCACCCCGGCTCTGGAGCTGAAGCGGCTCCTCCGGGAAGCAGGAGCAGGGAGGGAAGAGCCAACCTGAGATGACTCGGTTGCTTGTAATTGGATTGCAGCTTGGACAAATTAAATACAAGCAGGCTGAGCTGAGGCTCTTTGCCCAGATTAAGTCAAAAAGGGTCTGTCTGCCAGGAGAAGGGTCTTATCTTCCCTCCAGCCAGAATGGAGATATCAGAGATGGAAAGCCCGATGGCCACGATGGAGCCAAGCTGTAACCTGGGGAAAAGCTGCTTCAAGGAAGCCCAGAGTAGGGCCCCCCATCCCCCAGGTCCAGTGCACACCCCAGGGGTCAGGCATGGAGGGCTGTGCCATGCTGGGAACAGGAACTCAGTGCTGCCTGAAATCCCACTGGATCACACCAGCAGCTCTGCTGTGAAGGCACAGCTCCACCCTGAAATCCCAAGGAAGAGGAGCAGAGGACTCTGGCTCCGTGTGTGGCACCACAGGACAGCACAAGGTACTCTTAGAGCCAGAAGAGTAAAAACAATTGCCCACTTCTCATCTCACCAGTAAGGCACTTCTGATGAGGCTGGGAACCAGAGAGCTGAAAAGCAAATTAATGCCCCAAAATCTGCCACCTAATGGTGCCCTGCCGAAGCACTGCCCGGTTTCCAGATCCACGGAATCAAACTCGCAGCCAAAATGCAAATCCGCGTTTATAAACGAGCTCATTTATCAAACGTGACAGCCCCGACAGCAGCTCGTGAGACAGGGAGAGGCGTGAGCCTGCTGGGAACCAGCGCCTGCCACCGCAGGAGCCAGGCAGCCCCAGCCATCCTGCGGCTCCTCACGCTCCTCAGACGCCTGGGACGAGGCGGCTGCAGCAGCCAGAGTCACCTCTGGCCCCTCTGGCACAGGGGGAAGGAATGACTTCATCCCCGACAGGGGTACACAGTGACCTCGCCAGGGATGCTGTCACAGAGTGACTGGAGCCCGGAATAGTTTGGGTTGGGAGGGACTTACAGCTCATGCAGTGCCACCCCTGCCGTGGGCAGGGACACCTCCCACCAGCCCAGGGTGCTCCAAGCCCTGTCCAACCTGGCCTTGGACACTCCCAGGGATGGGGCAGCCACAGCTTCTCTGGAAACCTGTGCCAGGGCCTGCCCACCCTCACAGGGAAGGGTTTCTGGCTGGAAGAACCTGCTGGCTCTGGGCTCTCACACCAGCCAGTGTCCCTTCACTGACAGGAGGTGCAAAATGATGTCACACAGAACCAGCTCCAACTCTGCCCCAACAGCCAACACAGCATCCTCTGGAGACTAATGAACAACCCTCCATCGTTTATCAGCCCGTCCTTCGCTCCTTTAAGGAACAGGAGAAGTAATTCCTGACCCTCACAGTTAATCAGTTTATGCCCTGAAGCATGAGATTTGATTACCTCATGTTATTATCTCAGCGTGCAGACCTCCAAATTTCATTAATGGGAATAATTTTATCTATTCATTTAAAAAAACAAAATGCTTCTGCTTGACCTCAAGAAACTTTCTAACTTTTCAAGCAGAAATCAACAATTAAGTGAAGGGAAAATAAAACTGTGGAGCAGCACAGCAGCGATACCTCCCAGCAGGAGAGCTGCTCTCCTCCCTCTCCAATGTTTATGGAATTTATCTGACAGTTAAATTTGATGTGAAATAGTTTTACATCTGTCATCCCCTGACAGTTTTGTGCATCATTAAGAAGTAGTAACATCATTATTAACAGTGATGGGTAAGGATATTACGATCCCATTTAAAGCAGGGCTTAAATCACTGCAGGTACCAAGTGAGGCCAAGGAGACGCCACTGTGGTCTCAGGCCATGGGCAGGATGAGGCATCCCTAAGTCTTGGGAATCCCTGGACTAGGAGGCTTGGGAGGCAGTGGTGGCAGTGCCTCCTCCACACAATTCCCATGGTGTCACCTGCTCTGCCTTGCAGGGCCGGGGCAGGCAGAGCTGGATGAATGAACATTTGCAACAGCTTCCTAATAAATGATTCAGTCAAGAATCAAACCACTCCAGGATCCTGTGGTTCTCACAGAAACCCTTCCAAAGCCTGGCTCACTGAGAGGAGAGGTCAGAGCTCTGCCACCTCAGCCCAGCCCATCACTCCTCCGTGGCCATGCCAGCAGCACCCCCAGTCCCACAGCTCTTGGGTGGGATTTTGGAGAGGGGAAGGATCTTGGGCTGGCCTGCAGCACTCATCTTCCTCCCTCCAGCAGCACACACCATCCCCAGCCAGGAGCAGCCCCATCCCAGTCAGTGCCCAGCCCTCAGATGAACACCATCATGAGTTAAAACGTTTAATTAATGCTCTGATAAGAATATCTTTGCACATGCTCACACAATGAGAAAGGCACAGGACTCATTACGGCTGCATCTGCCTGGGCCGGTGATTATTAATTAACACACTTCCAGCTCGTTTATCTAATCACTGCATAATTGGCTTCAGTTGTGGTCAATGTTTTCCTTCAATCAGCTCAGTAAATATCAAAGCTCCGGTTCTGCCACGCCGCAGGAGCTGCAGGGGTTGGGCCCATGGTGCTAAGGAGGGGTTGGATTTTGCAGGAGCCACGGGGCAGTGGCACCTTACCAAGAGAGCAGAGGGAGGCCAAGGTGGTCCCCAAGCTCAGCAGCCCTGGCACGAGGACAGGGCACACTCTCCTTCACACACTCATGGTCACACTGCGGGGTCTCCATCGCCCAAACACGCCCCGACCTTGCAGCATAAACCCAGAACATCTTCCCTGCCTCTAAATCCCTGGCAGACTCTCTGCCTTTTAGGTCTTCTCTTTTTCACAGCACCAGTTCCCCGAGAGAAGGGACGAACACGTGATGGGTGGATGGATGGATGGATGGGTGGATGGATGGATGGATGGATGGATGGGATGCACCGACACACCTCCCACCCGCGCTGGGAAGAGCCAGCGCCTGCTGCTGGAGGGGAGCGACGCTCAGAGTCCTCACAGCAACTCCCATCTTGGAGCAGCAACAGCTTTCGTGGACTCCCAGCCCAGCCTTCACGTTCTCCCACTCCTCCATCTCCCAGACTCAAATATTCATGTCCCTTAATACGACAGGCTCGGAATAATCTGCGTTCGGAAGCTTTTCTATTACAGAAGCAAAACTGTGCAGCGCCTTGATGGCACTTTAATTTGCTGTGATTTCCCACTTCATTCCTCGGTCTTTTCCCACTAATAAGACACTTGATCAAAGCCCAGAGCAGAACATGGACTGTGAACATGCATTTGCTCT
>JAWWES010000035.1:15420124-15449786 GCA_035583135.1 Lophotriccus pileatus | reverse complement strand
CCTCGGTCTTTTCCCACTAATAAGACACTTGATCAAAGCCCAGAGCAGAACATGGACTGTGAACATGCATTTGCTCTTGTCTCATGCCAGCCAGGCAATGTCCTGCCCCACTTCACTTCTCCCTCCCACACCAGGGGGGTCAGAGACACACAGCCCACATTCTAAATATTAGGAGGAAATTCTTCCAGGGTGGGCAGGCCCTGGCACAGGCTGCCCAGAGAAGCTGTGGATGCCCCATCCCTGCAAATGTCCAAGGCCAGGTTGGACAGGGCTTGGAGCAACCTGGGCTGGTGGAAGCAGATGAGCTTTAGGGTCCCTTCCAACCCAAACCATCCCAGGATTCAGTCATTCTGTGAAAAATCTGTGTCTTCCATTGGGAGGGGAAGATCAGCTTTACAAATAAAGGGAAAAAAAGAAGCCCACAGAGCTGAACAGCACCCGGCAAATTCCTGTCACATTTGCCAGGCGGCGAAGGAAGCACAGCGCGAGTCGGTCGGTGGGTGTTGGCTGTGCCCATGCTGCCACCTGCAGGCACCAGTCCTGCCTGCTCTGCCTGCTCCTGCCTGCTCCTGCCAGCCCTGCCAGCTCCTGCCAGAAACCTGTGCAGAGGAACCCTGGCTGCTGCCTCCACCCCCTGCCTCCCTGGGCTGGGCTGGGGCCCCCGTGGGGCAACTCTCCAACTGTGCCCCCTTGGGATGGCCAAGGCAGGTCCTGCAGGAATTGTTTGGGTTGGAAAATCCCTCCAAGACCACTGAATCCAACTGTTCCCCTTGCCAAGGCCACCACTAACCCATGGCCCCAAGTGCCACATTCGTGGGGCTTTTAAACCCCTCCAGGGATGAGGATCCACCCCTGCCCTGGGCAGCTGTGCCAGGGCTGGACAGCCCTTTCTGTGAAGGAATTTTCCCAATATCCAACCTGACCCTCCCCCAGGATTGGGGGTGGCCCCAGCAGTGCCCAGCACAACGTGAGGTGGCTCCATGTCCCAAGGGCTGGGTGTCCAGCTGTGCTCGGGGGGGCTGGCTGGGCTCCCCAGTGTCCAGGTTCCCCCCTCCCAAAGCACTCCCACTCCTCCATCAGCTCCACAGCAGAGCTGGAGAGCTCAGCACGCTTCCCTGCCTTCTGAAAAAGCCAACAGCTGACATGTTTTCACCAACACCTCCATAAAGGGCCAGAAATAAAACAGCCTTTCAAACCCAGTAGAAAAAATGAAAATCCAGCTGCACAGAATGAGGCCAAGGGAGCTCCTCCCCTGCCTCCAGAGAGGTGGGAACACAGTGCCAGGGAGCCCACGGTGCCAGAGGGTGAGCTCTGGACCCCACTGGCACCTGCTGGAGGCTGGGTACCAGCCCCATCTCACCCCCAGAGGGAACCACAGAACCACTAAGGTTGGAAAAGACCTCCAAGATCACCAAGTCCAACCTTCAAGGAAGGTGCCTGGAAGACTCCTGAGAAACACAGTTCTGCCTGGTTCACTGATGCTCTCCTTTAAGGACAAAACAAACAAAAACTAAATTAAAACATCCTCCACAACTTTTTTTCAGTTTCTCATTAACATTTTCGGCAACTTGGTATTTTTCTTGAAAATCCTCCTGAGGGCTCTGCAGGCCAGAAGGATCCTGGCTCTCCTGCACAGTCCTGGATCACACCTGTCTCCTTACATGTGGCTGAGGTGACCTGTGCCACCACCTGCCCACGCTGGGGCACCTCCTGAGGCTGTGCCTGTCGTGGACCAACACCATCCCTGCCTCCAGCCCCCGCTCCACGAGACACCCCCCACCGGCACCCACCAGAGCCACGGCTCTGCCCCAGCCTCCTGGGGCTGGGGACAAGAGGCTTCACAAGGACACGGCTTAACGTTCTGGGGGATGCTCCCAGGTCATGGGGGAAGCAAGACCTCTTGGGAACTCCAAATCTGGGTGGCAAAGGTCCTTAAGGATGGGATAGTCCTGGGGAGGCAGGACATGTTTCCCATGGAAGAAGGTTGCAAAGCTCTAGTCGGACAAAAGGACTGTTTGAGATTCCCACTGAGATCTGTATGTGCCCAGGTACCACCAACAGCACGGAATTGATGTTCACCACCACACAGACAGCAGGACATAAACCAAACACATCCACATGGATAGTTAAAGGGAGGATCTCTCTGCTCCCCTTTCCCAGGATCCGGTGGATGCTGAAATTTTACAGCGTTTAAAAAGCGGTTTGAACAATCTGTAAGTGCCACAGAACGCCTGGAGGGGGTTGAGGCTCTGCCAGAGGGCAGGAGGTGCCCAGAGAGGCTCAGAGGCTCGTCCTGCCCTGCAGGGCCGTCAGGGCTGCGACACTCACGTACCCACGACGGTGACTCTCACGTACCTACGACGGTGAGCACGTCCTTGTCGATGTCGGCCCGGATGTAAATCCGCCCCCGGCGCTCCGTGTGGTCCGTCCCGCACAGGCTGGGCACGTTCATCACGCAGCGCTTGTGCACGTTCATCATGCAGGCTGGGGGACACAGGGCACACTCAGCACCCCCTCGCTGCTGCCACAGAGAGGGGGGAGCACCGTCCTCCTTCGGACTGGGGTGCTGGGAGGGGCTCTGGGATAAACATGCAGCAAACACGGGACACGGGAACCCACTGCCAGCAGCTCTGGGTCCTGCCTAAGAGACCCCAGGGCTTTGAGCCCACTCTCTAATCACTGGAGTTTGGCTGACTCATTAAACTTTTCTTCCATCACACCCAGGGTACAATGCTGGATCCACCAGGAGCCCAAGAAAGGACAGTTAAAACTACCTGTGTATCTGTATACAGGTATTTTATACACAGGTATAAAATTAGATAGATATAACATACATAAATATTTATATTTCAAAGCAATCCATTCCCCCTTGGTGAGACTCCCAAGGAATACACTGTTCCCACAGCAGCCAAGCTTCTCTATTGCTGAGCAAGGAGCAAGGAGTTTGCTGCTCCTGCTGCCAGTGCCAGCACACACCGCACGTCCCAGGCCCTTTAAATGGAACGCACAGGATTAACTTGGGAAGTTCCTGATTCCACCCTCTGCCTCTGCTTCCCCTGCCCTGCTCTGTCCTCTCTTTGTGCAATTCCCCCCTTGCAGCAGCAGCACACAGCCACGGCCACACGGTGTCACCCGGAGCCAGCAGAGCTGCGGGACCTGCGGGGGGATCCAGCGGGAACGCTGCGGGGGGATGTGGGGGATGCAGGGGAGGGAACGGGAACGCTGCGAGGATGCTCAGGGGATGTCCAGAGGGGATGCTGCTGCAGGGGGATACAGGCAGGTTGCCCCCCAGCCCAACACCTTCCCTCTCCCTGCAGCCACAGCCTGCCATGGGGTGCCAGAGCCCCCCAGAGCTGCAGCCAGAGCCACGGCGCCGTCACTTACTGTCACATTTCATGCCCTGGTGAATGAGCCCGTACAGCAAGGACCCGCAGTGGTCACAGAAGGTGGGGCTGGAGTACGTGTGGATTTTGAATTTGTGCTTGCTCCGGGGATCCTGGGAGGAAAACAAAGGACAAAGATTATGAACTTGCATCAAATACTGGCAAGGCACCCCCGCTCTGCCCACTCCATGTGCCAGCTGGCTCTGGAGGGGCTGCTAATGGACCTCAGTCAACTGCCCCCGACTCGTGGGGACCTTTTCCAGCAATCCCCAGCATCCAGCTTTATTCCTCTTTATATGTGTTGCCATAACAATGAAAAAGCAATGCATTGGCTTGTCTGGGGATTTATTGTTTTTCAATAACTCGCTCTTAGCATGGAAAACACCAGGTGAAATTGGGAGGTACGAACCAACAGAAGGGCTGGACACTGCCCAGCTTCCATGCAGAGCAGGAGAAACCACCCATGATTCCATCTATATTAAGCCTGCCCAGGAAACATCTCCGTGCTCCAGAGCCAGCCCTCCCCAGCATGATCCCAGGGATTCAAGCTGCTTGGGGGATACTTTAATATTTTGAGGTTTCTTAAAAGCAAGGGAAGATTTTTCTGCAGCAGAGTGTGCAGACCCAGAAGAGCCCAGTTTATCCCTTTATCCCTTGTGCAGGCACCAGGCAAACAGGGCTCCTGGGGCTCCAGCAAAGGCAGCAGGAGTTAAAGCCAAACCAACTCAAATCATAGAATCCTGGAAGGACATTGAAGATCATCCCATTCCACCCCCTGCTATGGGCAGGGACACCTTCCACCAGCCCAGGTTACACCAAGCCCCGTCCAACCTGGCCTTGGACACTTCCAGGGATGGAGCAGCCACAGCTTCTCTGGGCAACCTGTGCCAGTGAAATAACCTCCAGAAGAAACAACTTCGCAGCCAGGAGATAGGATGAAGCACTGAGGCAAAGCAAGGACTTGGTATTGCTTGGTACCTTCCACGCATGAAAAGACCACTGTGGAAGGCCAGGAGAGGCTGGGGTCACTGAGCTGTGCAGAGGAGGGCTCTGGGGCTCCACACCCCCGGGAGCAGCACACACAGCCCAGGGGGAAGATTCCAGCTTGGAGCAGCTTGATTTCATCTCAGGTTAATTGTTTAAGGGTTAGGGATAAGGCACAGCTCCCACTCTGTCACTTGAGCTGAGCAGCTTTTTAATGGCCTGGAAAGCTGCCCAGGCATTAGCAAAGACACCTTTTCAGGGCACTGCGAGCAGAGTAAATAAATAAAGAGTGGAATCAGAAGCGAGCTATAACATCGCTGCCAATACACTCCCTCCCCCTGAAATTAATTTCCCAGCACTGTTGCACTGAAGCTCCCAGCTGCATTAATCACCAACGCTCTGCTTTGTTACCCAGATAACCCCCCGACACCAGCGAGGGGCAAAACTAACAGAGCCTCCTTTAACTCAGTGAAGAGCCAGGAATCAGGTACAGGCTTCAGCAAATTTGTACTGAAACTGGAAGGAAATACCTCACCTTTTTCCCCAGGCAAACCACTTGTGGACACAGAGCCCGGTGTGGCTCTGCCTGGCAGCTCCTGTGCCAGCAGCAGCACAGGAAAGCCAAGGGGAAGAAGGGTCACGATCAGCCTGCCTTCTGGACACCCCAAAGAGACAGTTCCTTAAGTGACACTGCAGGTCTGAAAGCCTTTTGGCATTGCTCAGAGACACAAGAGAGCAGAGGAAACTTAAAGCTGGATTTTAGGCTAGAACAGGAGGTGGGTGGGGGCAGCACCCTGAGCTTGACCTTACAGGATGGTCTGCAAGGTTCCTTCCAACCCAAACCAGGCCAGGTTCCCTTGCCACTGTCCCAGGAGAAAGGGGGCTCTGGCTGGCTGCTCCTGCATCCTGCAGAGCCCCCCAGCACCAGCCAGCCCCTCTGACCCTCACTCAGCAGCAGGACAGGGCAGAGGGGAGCAGGACGAGCGTGTGACACGGGGAAGAATCGCCCCCAGGCACTCCAGCTTCTGTGTTCCCTTCTAGAAACAGATTCCTCTTTAGGCAAGTGAAGGCTTTAGTCATTCATAAAAAACACGAGCTTTATGCAAAAGGAGACAGTTCCCACTTCATGCGAAGGATGTGAAATTCCCACTGGAACCCAGAGTTAAAGAAGTCAGAGCTGGAAAAGCAAAGTGTGCGTTGAAGCACACTGAGTTCCTCAAATCCAGCACCACAGCCCTGTGAGAAGGCACCTCCTGCTCACAGGGGTTAAAACCCTTATGGGAACACTTCAGGCCTCACCTTCTGCTCCCATCTGCCCAAGGGGCTGTTCTGCAGAGACCCACATGCAGAGGGGCAGAGCCCAAAGGCTGTGAGGGCGATGGAGCAGTCAGGAACAGGGAGGCAGAGCCAGTTCTCTGCCTGCTGGGATCTGTGGGGCCCGTGTCACCTTGACCAGTGCCTTGGAAAGTGCCAGAAACTGGCAATTCTGGATCTCATTTTCGAACAAGGCTGAAGTCTCTGTACAAAGAGACTATTTTTGTACCACCGAGACAGGGATGACGAGAACACTGCGCATGCAGATGCTGAGACTTAAAACAAGAATGGTTAAAAAGAAGTTTGCCAAGAAAAGAAAAAGCACTTCTCCTCCCCCACCAGCACAGAGCCGGCCTGAAGAATGGGGCAGGCACAGCTTTCCTTGGAGCAGAGCTGGAAAATGCCATCAGCAGAGTGTTAGTGCTGATAGGGGCGAGACTCTGCCCTTCCCCACCAGCCTCGGAGCCTCCCCCTCTGTGAGCTCGGACCAGGGAGCCGGGATGTGAGCCAGGGAAGGAGAGGAGATGCTGCTGCTTTGACCTGGTGCCCTGCAGGCATCGACCCTGCAGAGGTGGCAGAACCCACCCCTGGAAGTGTCCAAGGCCAGGTTGGACAAGGTTTGGGGCAACCTGGTTAGTGGAAGGTGTCCCTGCCCATGGCAGGGGGGTGGAACTGAATGACCTTTAAGGTCCCATCCAACCCAAAACTGGTCTGTGATTCTACGAAATAACCCCCCAGGCCTCCACCTGGGCAGCCAGACCCACACCCACGGCTTGTTTGAAGCCTCTGGACTGACATTTATGGGTTTGACAGAACACAGATCTTTGCAACAAGATCACAGCCTTTCCCTGTCTCATTGCAGAGAAAGCCTTAAACTATCTCTCCCAAGAAGAACTGACACAATTCATGTGAAGAGACCCTTTAAAAGTGAATTTCATAGCGATTTAAGCAGCATACTAGCAAATACAGCACAGCCACAGCTTTCTGCCTGGCTCAGTACACCTGGGCAGGGGACAAACCCAAAACCTCACAGTGGCTCCCATGACTCCCGTGTGGAAAATCCCCCTGGTACGCAGGGAACAACTCACAGCAGGCAAAGGGGGCAGGGATGT
The DNA here is from genome assembly GCA_035583135.1 of Lophotriccus pileatus. Lineage (NCBI taxonomy): Eukaryota > Metazoa > Chordata > Aves > Passeriformes > Tyrannidae > Lophotriccus > Lophotriccus pileatus. The sequence continues at coordinate 15,442,993 of JAWWES010000035.1, read as the reverse complement.
GGATGTGATTGTGATTCCATGATCCTGCACCATCTTTTCCAGCACCACCACATCTCCCCAGCAGTCTGACTCGGCGTGCCACGGTTCACAGGCAGTTTGACTCTGCTGCACAGCAAGCCACACCAGAACTATTTTTGTGCACTTTACAGCATCCCAGGCACAGAGCAGCTCTCAGAGCACGGGGCCTGAGGGCACAGCGTGCAGGCAGCGGGACAGAGGCAGGAGGACAGAGGCAGCAGGACGGAGGCAGCTCCTGGGGAAGGGCCAGCGGAGCGGCGCGGACGCGGCTGCGGGCACAGCCAGCAGGGCTGGGGCTGCTTCCACGCCAAACAGAGCCTGCCCCTGACAGCTTCCAGCAAGCAAATACATTTTTATTGACAAAAGATCTCATCCTCTCGTCAGACAACTGCAGAGGGATATGGACAACAGTTGTTCTCCTCTTGCTGCTGACAACACTGAATAAAACGCTTTCTCTTGCCAAGCAGCAGAAATAAAAAGCCAAACTCAGCTTCTCTCCCAGAGCAGCACTTGCCTCTCAACATCCTTCAGACATGTCTGGTATTTTGCACACGCCTTGAGAGTCATTTTATTAGATCTCCATGAGAGTGGGGCTCCCACAGCACTTTCCCTGCAGCCTCTGGGTGCCAGAACAGCAGAGACCCCCAAAACACCTCCTGTCTGCAGGACCCCCAGCTGGTGCCACCCCTGTGAGCACAGGCTGCAGCACCCACCTCATCACCCTCCTGCTGAGTGCACAAACCCAGCTCAGGCACAGCCCTGGTGCTCTGGAGCCACGGGGAGGGCACAGACCCAACCATCTGCTCCGTCAGCAACCAGACACAAACACGCCGAGACAAGGAGCAGAGCTTTCCAGTGCCGGGGCTGGAGCCATGTGCAGCCTGCCAGGAGAAGGAGCCGGGCTGTGGAGGAGCCAGGGAAGCAGCAGAAGGTGCTGGGAGGGAGCAAGGCAGATACATCTTCATCCCATGGGAACTGTCAGCGGCTGCTGGAGCAGCGAGCAGGTGCCCTCGCTCGAGGGGCAGGTGGCACAGCACGAGAGCTGGAGAAGTTAATTAGCAGCACACAGGCAGGCAGCAAGGCGCAGGGAGGTTGTGAAGATTTGCCAAAGCACGGGGCAGTGAAGCCCAGAGGAAGGTGAGATGTGAGGAGGGAGCAGATCCTGTGCCCTGAGGCAGCACGTGGGTGAGAGGGTGCTTGGAGTCACTAGGAAGGTCCTGGCTCAATGGGTACATCATGGAACCCTTCCCATGAAGAAATTCCTCCTGAAATCCTCTCCTCGTGCTGCAAACGGGGACAAACTCCAAGCAAAATTGAAATGTAGCTACACTGGCCTGTTACCTTCCAAGATCAACTCTGATATTCATTAATGCATCCTGATTAGATGACCTTTAACAGGATCATGCAAAGAAGGTCATTTTAATGATTATTTTGTCTACAATTTAAATAATTATGCATTCTACTAATAGCTCTGGCTATAATTAGGTTTGCCAACTGGAATACATTACCCATGCCTGACTTCAGCTCCTGGAGACCTCGCTGTGGGTCAGAGTGGTCGTGGCAGCTCTGCCTCCTGCCAGGAGGAGACACCGGAGTGCCAGAGCTGGGAGTGAGGAACAGCACAACTGGACACAGGCAGGGGTTTGGGCTGCCAGGCCCTCTGAAGCACCTCACCAGGTATTACTTGGAATGCTGGGGAGAGAGCACAGCCTGACAGCACCTTAATGTGCAGCCAAAGTCCTGCCCTGATCAGCGTAGCATGAACACAGCCCGACGTCTGCAGCACCAACAGCTGCAGCTACAGCTTCCTTCTCTGCTGCAAGAAGCAATTCATCTTTCATTTTTTTCGACTTAGAGCCCCTATCATCTGTAATTAGTCCTCTCTCCCAGATGCAAGGCTCCTACTCAGCAGGCTTGGCAAGGTTAAACACACAACCACGCTCTCGCTCTCTTCAAGGAGGTTCAAACACAACCAGATCAAACAGGAACACCCCAAAGTCTGTCCAGGCAACACCAGACAGACTGTGACATTTCAGTGGTCTCCAGGGATTCTGCTCTGCTCCCCAAGTGTGAAGCACCAGCTCACCCCGGGCTATCTCTGCATGCACCAGCCTGCATCCCCCAAAGCACTTCAGCACACCCTGAACTTCAAACTGAGGAGTTTTATTTCAGTAATCAGAACTACACAGGTGTTTAAATGTTCAGACAGAACATAAGCATTGCATGGGAGAAAAGGCTTCTTGATTCTGCAGAGATCAAGGAGCAAAGTTAGAAGATATTTCTTTAATTTACTTTTTCCCCCCTGGTCTCCAGGACCAGGCCAGAGGAAAGAGCAGCTCTGGGATGCAAACCAGCAGCACCACGAGCCCCAGCCCTGGCTGCAGCAGCCCCGCCCTGCTGGGCCAGCTCCCTGCACGGCTGCCTTCCCTCTGCAGCTCAGCAGAACCCACTGCAAGGACCAACCCACCTACAGCTTTAACACCTGCAATAAATCATCTCTGCTGGGTTCACTGGAGATCTGTGCTGGTGGAAGAGTTACCAGCTTGGAGCACCAACTGGAAAAGCACATCACTGTGCCTGGTGTCTGATGCCACCAGATCTGACATCAGCACAGGTGCCTCTGGACTCACACCACGGTTATCAGCGACCACAGAGCACAGGGAGAGTCCAGCTTTCCATCAGTTCAGAGCAAAGCCCTAGTCCCTGGCTCATTCCAAAGCTGACAGGCCATTGCTGTGTGCTGCAGTTCTCCCTCTCCTGATTCAAAGCTCCTTAAGGATTATATGATTATGTAATTATAAATATTATATATTATAGATATAATGGTATTGCTGGAAGAGCAGGACTGACTGCGCAGGAGGAAGGAATTTTGTCCTGCATTCATCCCCCAGTGACAGAGGAGCAAGGGGTGCAGATCAGAGGGGCTCTGGGGGGCTTTGCTGAATAGCAAAAAAAAAAGAAAAAGGGCTATGGAAGCACCACTTTCTCCCTGCTTTAGTCCCAAACATCTGCATCCCTCTGCATTTCCAGAAATTATGTAATAACATCCGAGCACCGACCGGGGCAGGTGTTCTGCATGGGTGCCATCCCCCCAGAGCCCAAAGCAGGTCGGCAGGGCCAGACAGACCTGCGGGTCCTGCTGCTGCCTCTGTGTTTTAGATGACAGGGAACAGAGAGAAAGTGTGTCAGAGCCGCAGCCACGCGGCCGGAGGGGACCTCGCGGTGTCACATCGTGTGGCAGCCAGGGCTGTGAAACCTCCAGCACCGCGGGAGGAGGAGCCCAGCACACACCAGTGCACCCACAGCCCAGAGGACACAGACAGCTGTGCTGCCTGGATGGCCAGGCTCGCCCCCCAGGGAAGGGATCCCCTCCACCACTCTCCCCTCATTTCTCCGTGCCTTCTCCGGCTCGCCTCGCCCTGTTTCAGCAAACACCCACTGCAGAGGCTGGGAGTGAAACTTCCCAGAGAAAAAGCTGAGCAGTCTGAGGCCATCACTTCCCTCTCCTGCAGCTCCATCCCCTGGAGTGACCTTCTCCAGGCCATGGCTCCGGGACAAACACGGTGCAGGCACACTGGGTGCACACACACACACCCCAGAGCTCCCTTGGCCTCACTCTAAGCTGGCAGCAGTACTGCCCACACCTCCATTGGTGGTCCCTCCTTGCCCCTGGCACAGCAAAGCCCTCAGAGGGGCTTCTGTCCTGGGGGTGACAGCAGTGGCACTGTCACCTGGGGGTGACAGCAGTGGCACTGTCACCCCTCCCGTGCGTGCTGTGCCGGCTGGAGGAAGGGCTGTCCTGCTCCCACGGAGGGTTTGCCCATCACCCAGCCCAGGACAAACCTCACCAAGTGTCGATGGTCCCCTCTCTCCCCACCAGGCACACAGCCCCGATTTGGGAGGGCTAACCATGTGTTTAGCCTCCACCTTCCGCAGCCTGTTACGCCGCCTGCTCCCACCACTTCTATTTTTAAGGGTGAGAGTTGTGGTGCTCTGTCGTTTCCCCAATTCGAGCTCTTTTCTCTCCCAGCAGTTCCCCAAATTAGCCAGTTTCCACGGGAAAGCTCCAAAGCTGCCAGACGGCCCCGAACGGCGCTGGCAGAGCCGTGCCGAGGAGCCCAGCTCCGCTGCCCCGGCTCCCACTCACCCCAAAAGATCCACTGGGAAAGAAAATCCTCGGGAAAATGAGGAGGGGGACTTAGGTAGCAGGCATTTGGGTGGTTTTCTGACGCAAGAGGTGAAAGGCTCAGCCCCAAAGGGAACTCTCTGTCCCCAGATATTCTCCCCGCTCTGCTGAGAGCAAGTTATTGGGTGGCTTAAGTGTTTTGAGTCCCAGAAACATATGAGAGTCCCCATAACTATGGAATCACCATCCCTGGAGGGATTTAAAAGCTGTGTTGATGTGTCATTTGGGGACATGGGTTAGCAGTGGCCTTGGCAGTGCTGGGGGAACAGCTGGACTTGACCTTAGAGGTTCCAACCTAAACGACTCCACGAATCAGAGATGCCTGTGAAATAAGGACACAGAAGTGCCTCAAGCAAGTGAGTTGAGGAGCATCTTGTCCAAAGGGCTGTGAAGCACAGGGAGCCCCCCAGCACCGCGCTGAGCCCACAGCCAGGGCACCAAAGCCGTACTCACGTCAGAGGCAGGGCCTTTGTCGGCGCCGGGGCAGGAGAAGGTGACGAACTCATGGCACCGCTTGTGCACGACGAAGCAGCAAACTGGAAAGAGAAGAGAGGGACAGGGTGAGGAGCAGGTTACGGGATCAGCACCACGAGAACCGAGAGATAACAGAATAAAACGCTGCTGGATCTGATTCACGAGCAGAGGCCCCACAGCCTGAGCAGGTTTTTAACCTGGGGCAGAGTTCTGACCCTTACTGAACATCACTGACCCGACCAGGCATTTTAGTGAAACTCAGCAGAACAAAGTGCTGAGCAAATGTCAGAGGAGGGCTGGGAACCCTTCTGTTCCTCTGAGCTCACTGTCACTCGTGGCACACGCTGAGGTCACCGCTGGGAATAAAAAGAGGGAGAATCTGGCGCTCGCGGGTATCTGAGCTGAAAAGTGCATGTGCCCAAAAATGGAAGACTGTGCTGAGGGAACAGGTGGGCAATTTTCCTCCCACAGCTCTGCTTTTCTTCAGCATCTCCCCAGCCTCCGTTTGCCAGACCAGAAGACACGCACGTCTCCCTCCCCTCACGCACGTCGACGACAGTCGCCCTTCTGGGAACAGCACAGGGAAATCAATCCCGACATGCCACCACCCAGACTTCCAAGCAGAGCTATCCAGAGCTAAGTCCCCATCCCCTAAACCACCAAATCCTTCCAGCACGTGCCAGTCTGAAGCTCGGGAACCAAACTGAGCCATGAACAAGAACAGCTACAGCACTGGGGGACTTTTCCTAAGGAACAAGGAAAAGGTGAGTGACATGGGCCATGAACCTCACAATCCCCTCTTTGTACTCCGCTACATCCAGCTGTAAATTCCTTTTCCTTTTCACATTTTTCATTGTGAAAAAACCAAGCCCAGGAGGTTTTAAAGGCAGAACATCTGCCAAGAGCTCTCTCCTCGCAGGACCTCTCACTTGCTTTTCTGAGTCAAACAAACAAACATTTTCTTGAAAGCATTGCTCACCATCTCTGTCATTTCTATACGGAGACAGAAGCATCTGGGAAGCAGGAAGGAAGAAATTAGAACTCTATTAGCAAGGGTTTCTCCCGAAGTGTGTGTGTAAACTCAACAAGCTCCGTGACACGCCGGAGCTCGGGCGCCGTCAGGAGGGTGCTGTGCTGCCAGTCCGGGCTGCAGCAGGAGCTGCCCAGCCCAGCAGGGGTAATTCCAGCTCAACAGAAGGAACAGGACTGCTATGAGGCTGAATTTATCATGGAATGGCTTGGATTGGAAGGGACCTTAAAGACCATCCCTGGTAGAGTCCAAGGTCAGGCTGGACGGGGCTTGGAGTAACCTGGTCTAGTGGAAGGTGTCCCTGCCCATGGCAGGGGAGTGAAACTGGATGGGCTTCCAAGTCCCTTCCAACCCAAACCCATTCCAGGATTCTAATACAGATTATAAGGATAATACAGACTGTAAAGAGAATCCACTGGAGGACAGTGGAGCAGAACACTTCGCTGTGCATCCATCGCAAACTGGAGCTCTCTGCCAATGACAGCAGGGCAGGCTTTGCATCCAGAGCTTCAAAGGAAGCTCCACAAGCCTCAGAAAGATCCATTGGAACACTTCACACGTGCTTAGGTGAATGCTCCATCCATGCAAAAAAGGAAAAAAAAGGCCAACAGAATGAATCAGGTGCAGGGTCTCATGTCAGCAAACTCATCTCAGCTCCCAAACGTGCATCCCATAGATCTTTCCACTGCTGTGCCCTCCTGCTGTCATCACACTTCAGCAGTTTAAGCCCGTGTCTTTGTCAGTTTAGAAACCCCAGCACGAGCAGCAGCTTTCCCAGGTTGCTAATTAGACAGTTAATTTGTAAATCTTATTATTTGGATAATAAAGTTATCAAATCCCACTGGTGAGCTACAAACGTCCCGAGTCATTTGTATACAACAAGAAGGAAAGATTAACCTTTCCCATTCCCTACTGCATAATGCAAGAGTGATTCCTGGTCCTGAATTATCCTTCAGAGCCAGCTCCATTGCAGGGGTCTCAGGAGATATCTCTGTCCTGAGACAGGATCCAAACCCTGTGGAATCCAAGAGCAGAGACCCCCAACTCAGCAACTCTACACAGCCTTATGAGACTTGCTGGAACTCACGTTTTCCAAATCAGCCCCAGCCCAGAGTTTCAGATCTGAGGAGGTTTGCACCAAAGCATCAGGACCAGATCACACACATCCATTCCCTGGCATCCTGACACAGTCCTGGGAAGAAAGGTCTTCTGGAAGGTTGGGTTTGAGGGCTAAGAAATCACAATAGCAACAGGGCATTTTCAAACCCTAGGGAAAAAAATCTTATTGTGGAGGATGAAAAGAGAGAAAATGCTAGAAAATGCTAACACAGTATTGCTTAAAAAATATATACACACACACACACATGCTGAAAGGCTTCTTGGCTTAAACCACTGCTCAAAAACCCTCCAGAAAAACATAAAGCAGTTTCCTAAACTGATCCCAGAACCTGCCAATCAGAAAAACCTCATCAAAATGCGTTCCAGGAGTTTGAAGTTTGCAAAGCAAATGTCTGGCTGTATCTCCAGCATGGGAAGGGCCTTCCTGAGGATGGGACATCCTGGGGAAGGGACCTGCCAAGGCAGCGAGGGTGACCGGGGCAGCTCAGCAGAGCATCCAGGCTGCCAAACCTGCCTGTTCCCTGAACACAGAGGGCTAGGCTGCAGAACCACAGCTCTATCTGGCAGCGTGGGGCTGGGAGCAGTTGGCTGCCTGCATGTTTTGGAAGGATGCTGCAGCCTCCTGCAGCAGCCAGAAGCAGCGGCGAGTCCTCGGCAGCGGATCCCGCTCGCCGCCCATCGCCTGCACCAGCACCTTCCCCCTGCAGAATATTGCCCTTTCTCCTCTTTACAACACGGACACAAAGTGTTTCCCTGCCTTCTCTCACCTCACAGGCTCCTTCTCCCCTCAGACAGACGGGCACTTTGCCCAAAGACACAACAGTGTCCGATGATTTGCTCTTAGAATACAAAATCCTTCCCCGGCCAGCCGCTCTCTGCCCAGGGAAAGCCCTTTATCAAAGCTTTAAGCTCCTTATGCTGGCATCAGGCTATGCAGGGAGCCAGCCCAACACAAGCATAAGTATTCCTGGAAATATCAAAGCCCAGGAAAGGCTCAGGTCAGCATTTTATTTGCAGTCCCCTGCCCGTGCTGCAACTGCCAGGACACAGAGGATCAGAGAACCCTGGAATGCTTTGGGTAGGAAAGAACCTCACAGCTCACCTCATTCCAACTCTCTGCCATGGGCAGGGACATCTTCCAGTAGACCAGGTTGCCCAGAGCTCTGTCCAACCTGACCTTCACACAGTGGCCAGTCCTGCTCAGAGCAGGTCTTTGTGGTATTTTAAGCACAATTTCTCCAGCATACTTTGACCTGGCTCTGCATCAGGTGTTTGAGATGCCAAAGACACATGAGAGAGGGAAAGTTGTCCTTGCCCATACCATGGCCATGCTGTACAGATTTAGTTGTGCAAAGAAAACAGATCATAGAATATCCTGAGCTGGAAGGGACCCACAGGGATCGAGTCTCACTCCTGGATGGGCACAGGACTCCCCAGGAATGCCCCCATGTGCCTGAGAGCTGTCCCAGTGATCCTGGAGCTCTGGCAGCCTTGGGGCTGAGCCCACTGCCCTGGGGAGCCCGTTCAGTGCCAACCACCCTCTGGGGGAAGGACCTTTTCCTGAGATCCAACCTGAATGACTCCAAAGGCTCACAGACACTGGAAGAACAGCCACAGCATTGGGCCACCCAAAGCCCCACATCTCCACACAGCCCAGAAAACCCAGGAGAGCCCCAAAGCACCTCCAGCCCTTACAGAAGCTCCTGGCCCTCGCAAGGGTCCCTGGCACCAGCCCAGAGCCGAGGGAGGGCACAAACCCACAGCATCCCTGCTGGCCACCCCAGATCGGATTAGCCTCCTCTCCCCCGCGGAAGGGAGGGATCCAGGAGGGATCCAGCCCTCCCCAGGGCCCAGCCGCCGTGAGGAACGGCTTCCTGCAGAACAAACCCTGCCTGGCAACCCACAGAGCAGCCCTGCCTTCCATTTCATCTCCATTTGTGGCTCTAATTTCATTGCGTGAACTCCTTCTCCTGATGTTCCGAAGAAGGGGATAATCAATTTTCCCCGAGTCCTTCACAAAATGAATAATTCAGTGAAGTCACCTCTGATGCCTCCCCCGAGTTCATCCCTTCCCAGAACACACATTCCCACTGAAGGGAAGCCTTCGGCCCCCTCGTTAGGCCGGGGAGAGGTCTGGAAGCACCGGGAACAGTCTTGGATACAGCATGTCAAGTAAGGGAGACAGATGGAGAGTTAACAGAGACAGAAGAAGGTTCAAGCAAGATTCATCTAAAAATCAAAGCCAGGGAGGAGTTCAACCCTCCCCAGGCAGTGACGGAGCCGAGCTTTGGCAGATGGTTCCAGAATCACGAAGCTCAAAGATTATTTCGAGCATATCTCAGCGTGGAGCTGCTCCCCTTCCAACCTGTGGATATTCTCATTTGGATAACGACTCCGCTTCCCAACTAACAACAGATTCAGGAAACAGCTTGGAATTCAGATTAGCAAAACCCAAAGAAAACAAAAACACCAGAAAAAAAGGTTTTGTTTTTTTTTTTTTTTAAAGAAGCTTTGTGTTGATCCACCTACACTGGGCAAACCCCCGGGGTCAGAGGCACTGCCCCACTGAGGGGCTGGAACACCCCCAAGCCAGAGCTGCCCACGATTTTCCATTCCACGTTAAAAAAGAAATAAATCAGTCTCACGACATCAAACAGAGGCAGTGAAGCGTGGTAATCATAAAATAAGGGGAAATAAGGGCTCCAGGAGGGGAAGTCCTCAATTTCTGACAGCACTTTACAGCTTTTAATCACTTAGAGCACGCAGAGAGAGAAGCTGAGCTAAAATTTGTGCTCTTTGGATTTAATCCCCAGCTTTGGTTAAAAGCTTTCTGGGGTTCTTACAGCACAACAAACGTCTTCAGCTCCTCAGATTTCAGCGGTTTTCCCACTGTCAGCTCCAGAGAGACACAGTGAAAACAACCATAATCCACAGGGATTTTTGGGTAGCCCTGGGAACAGGGATGGGGATGTCAGGATCTGGGCTGATGCAGCGGTTGCTTGTTGGCTGGAGGATGAAGAGGGGCACAAAGGACCCTGCCCACCCTCCCTGCGTCCGTGTCTGCTCCACCATGGCCCAAAACTGCAAGGAATGGTGAGAAACTCCTGTCCCCTGGAAGACACTGGAATTTTGCTGATTTGCCCCACTGGGCACACGGCCCAGGCACAGCAGCATCCCAGCCCTAGGATGAGCAGAAGGGTTAAGGGAGAGGACAGAGGGCACTGGGGACCAGGGAGAGGTCACTGATTCAAGTAAAACATGAAGTGGGGTAAGAAGTGTGAAAAAGCATTTCTGCCCAGCTTGGTTTTGTTACAGAAAAGGAAACAGCCGTTTTCCCTGAGGAAAGGGGGAAAAACAGACAGCACAAGGCATGAGGCTTCTCTTCTGTGAGCTCTCTTGAGCTTGTTTCTCCAGCAGGCTCTGCTTGCCTGGACAGCCACAAAGATTTTAACCCCAGGGAGTGATTCTCCCCCAGAGCTGTTAATCCTGCAGCAGTGGGACACAGAAACCTCCATCACAGACCTGGCAAACCAGCGCCAGGAGAGCTGTCATGGAGTGCCAGGCAGAGAAAACTGCCTTTCCTGATCCTTCTGAAGCTAAAGCAGCAGGATGGATCTTTTTAAAGCCATACAACCTTCCAGCCATTACAAAAGCAATTCACACTGTCCCTTCTGCTCTCGGGGAGGTTCTGGCAGCAGGTCCGGAGCAGGGACCACTTAGATCCTACAGAACAGGCACCACTACTCATCCCAGGCTGGCTTCTGGAGAGGGATAGAGCATGGACACAAACATGTGGGATCAGGGATTACACAAGGACATCCCCTTTTGCAGGGAGAAGAGAATGTTGAGGCTCCTCTTGGCCCCCCAAGGCCTTTCCAGGTCAGGAGCTCAGCAAGAGGGGTTGTGTGCCTGAACAGCTGGAATCCTCTTTTGTGCAAGTCCCTGCTAGGAAAAGGGCAGACTGAAACGCCCTAATTTATTTAGGCTCCTCATCTGCCCAAAAAAACCCAACTCCAGGCTTTTTGCTCGCTTGTCCCATTGACTCTACAGGGAAAACTCCAAGAAAACTGACCCCTCGTTCCTCTGCCTGTTTGCTCTCTGGGAGGGGAAGAGGGGCAATGAAGAAGCCCAGGGTGCTGCAGAAGAGCCCAGTCTCCCTCATCCCGCGGTGCCGCCGGTCAGCAGCACACCCAGGGGCTGGCAGCTATTCCAGAGACACACAGCCATGAATTTTGCATCAGAGAGCCTGTCCCGGCTCTGAGAAAATCGGCTCAGAATTTAAATACTTCATCAGCATTTTCTCCCGTGCTGAGCTGTAACAGAGATTCACTTTCAGGCTGAATAATTCAGCCCCGTGCGCGCTCCTGGCCGCAGCAGGTCCGGCGGCCGTGCCGGGGAGAGCCGTGCTGGCAGGAGTTCTGCCAGCCCACAGACCCCCAGAGCACAGCCAGGGCTCCACATGGCTCTTGGCAGCAGCACCGGGCTCCGGCTCCAGCAGCAGGAGCTGCTACAGCCTCCAAAACTGGGCAAGAGCCCAAAGCCCAGCTTTACCCCTTTCCTCTATGAACTAAAAGCTTTCGGGCTCCTCAGAGACATTTGTGTTATTGGTACCCTGGGATGGGGAGGAAAACACATTCCAGCACCAAGGGAGCTGCAGGCAAGGTCTGGGGGGGCTCCTCCTGCTGCCACAGGCTGAGAGCTCTGGGTGGCTCCTGCAGACCCAGAGCTGAGCTCCAGCATTCAGGTGTCAGAGCTGGGTACAACCTGCAGCTTCTCGGGACAACACCCTGTCAGCAGAGCTCCGGTGAATCCAGTGCCTGCAGCATCCAACACCTGATCCAGCCCCAGCAGCTGCACTGAGAAGGAGGGGGAGGAGGAAGGCTCTCTACTGGTTGCTCCTGAAAGGTTTATCTTTAACATTCCTCTTTTTTCACTGAAAGGCGCTGAGTATTTTGAGCCCAGCCACGGGCTTTTAGAAGGACTTGAGCCCACATGAACAAAACACCCAAAACTGCCTGCAGCTTTTCCATGAAATACCACAATGAATTGACAACATCCTCTGCACGACAATGAATGTGCTGGAGCCAGGCAGGATGAGGAGCATCAATCACTTCCAGCAGTGGAAGAGGAGTGGGTGGGGACAGGGACGATGACAGCATCAGAGCTGGGATGGGGAGAGAACTTCTTTCTCCCACTGCATGTGCCAGAGGAACACCTAAAGCCACATCCAGGCTGCAAGGGACAGGGCTGTCCAGGCAGAGGGTGGTCCAGGAAGCCAAATCCAGCTGGCCTGGATTTTGTGGCTCTTGCTGGCACAGGGTTCACCAGACGTGGCAGAGGGTGAATTCCTCCACCCAGCTTGGGCCAAAAAAGCTGCTTGGGAGCAGCAAGCAGAGCATGCCAGAAGACACCCTACAGGAACTGTTCTTTCAGCCCACCACGTGCCTGTTCCTGGACCATGCAGGTCCACAGCCGAGTCCCACCACAAAACAAGAGAGGCTGTTTGCAGCATGGGGTGACCACGGGACATACAGACACTGAGCTGCACCACTCCCCAAGCCCAGCTCCCCCAGGACACAGCCAAGGCCTGCAGGGAAGCTCAAAGCCACCAATGCCTCCTCCTCTGCTGCGTTCCCTGTTCCAGGAGCCACCACACAGACCCCCACACGGAGCAGGGGAACCCACTGGCACGTGCTGCCCCCACAGCTGGGAGGGGAACCTGCTGTTCCTCCACCCTTAATTACTGCCAGGTCACACACTGCAGCAACACCACGGGTAGTTTCACAAGGTGGAATTTGGTTCTTTCCATGTTCACAGTCCCCTCTAACCTGTTCCTTACCAGCCTGAATCACGAGCCTCGTGACATGGCATGGAGAGAAGGTTGGCACCGGGAGGAAGGCTCCAAGGCATGCAGGGACACAGACAATTTGGGGATCACAGGCACTGGAGGAGGAGCAGCCAGGTGCTGGCCAAGGTCAGGCAGAGGAGACACTTCGAGATGCACAAGTGATGGACAGACTTGCTTTGTGCCTTGGACAAATGGGGACAGGCATGGAGGGCACTGCTGCAGCCCCCACCGAGCCCAGAGCCTCTGCAAGGGGCTGGGGGCTGGGTCCATGGGGACACCCCTGCTGCCTGCAGCCAACTGTGCTCACAAACACCCACACACCAGCTCCAGGACCAGTCCCAGCCCCCCAACGACACCCTCAGTATCTCCACCAGCGAGAGATGAAAAATAAGCACTCTGTGATTAATCAAAGCCCCGAGGGAGCAGATTAAACAGTCTTGGCAATTAGTTCTGGCTTTCTTACGAAGGCGCTGGAAGACAGTGGAAAGCTGCTGCAGTCCCCGAGGACGAGCACCGAGTCCTCCGAAAACCCTGCGCCAGTTACACAACTCGCCGCGCGCTGTGGCGATGTGTTAAATTACAGATGGTCTCAATTAAAAGTGCAGAGATGGAAAGGAGGCTCGGAAAAAAAAAAAAAAAAAAAAGGAAACACATGAGAAGAAAGAGAAGATCATTAAAAACTTGGCAGCCTACTTTGACTCTGGTGACCTGGTAATTTAATATTGTAATTGAAACGCCGGGTCAGGCTCTGGAGAGGAGGGAGAAATATGGCAAGGTATCCCAGCAGGATCGGTGGTGCCCAGAGAACAGGTCAGGCATTAAGGAGAGGGCAGTCCTGGTGGCAGATAACCCACCACCACCCCAGTTATGACTCTTGTATCTCCCAGCACCAGAAGATGCTGCCAGCCTGCTTTGAAGCCATTCCTTTTTGTCACAGCGTATTAATCCTGTTCAAGGCAGATAAAAACCCAGTCCCCGAAGTGCTAATAACGTAACTCGGTTAAAGCTGGATTTTGTCACTTATCTTCAAGAAGAGAGGGGAACTTCACTTCCATTTTCTTCCTCACATATCCCCCCCTTGCCCTTAAATTTTAATATTCTGAGCACTGTCATATTTCCAAGTCTCAATGCCCCGAGAACACCGCCTGCCCCTCCAAACAGACAGCGAGCCACAGGGACACCGGGCTGGGAAATTTCATCTTTGAAACTTCACCAGCAACACCCCTTGTTACCAGTGCCATGTGCCCACATCCCACCTCTCCCAGTTCCAGCTCTGCCTGCGTCCTGCAGCCCACCCAGTTCTCCCAGCACTGGTGCTGCCCAGCACAGCCACGGGCAGTGGGAACGAGCCCCTTGCACTGCCCCCATCCATCCATTAGACAGGATAGCAGGGAAAACTTGCACAGATCCATTTGGGAGTGTCATGGGCTTATGTCCCTAGAAGAGCTGGTGTCACACACACCTCCAACAGCCCGTGCCTTCTGCTGAACCCGGAGCACACTGGAATCCATCGATTTCAGCCAGGATTTCCTCGTGCTCTTCCTAAGCCTCCTCTGGCCAAGAGGCTTCACAACCCTGATAGGAGTATTAATTTTCCCTGGCACTGGAGATCCAGAGACTGAGCTGCCTTTTGCTCCTGCAGAGCAGCAGGAGCAGCTTATGCTGAGCACTCACAGTGAGATGCTGCTCTCGTGCCCTGAAGAGCAGCTACTGAGGGCAGAGAGTGGAGCTCCTGCACGGGAGAAACCTCTCAAGCACCCCTGCCAAAAGTGCTGCTTTTTTCCAGAGCTCTCACCTTCCCTGCAGAAGCTCAGCACCAGGGAGCCAAGGGCTTGGAGTTCAAAACCAGCCCTACAGATGTGAATAACAACCTCCTTGACCAAGACACCATCGAGGGTAAGCCATGAATGCAGAGTTACCACGCAGCAAAGGCTGGGAGGCATTTATGTACTGCTAAAGAGACAGTATGGGCTGTAATCTTACTCCCCTGTGTATTTCTAAAAAAAACCCAGAGCACTGCATGGTCCCTTGGCTTTTCAGGAAGCACAAAAAACAAAAATAAGCATGAATACAACAGGAACATTTTTTTTTCTGTCCGATATGAAGAGTAATGACTTCCCTGCTGCTGCCTCAGGCTTATTTTGAGCTGGCAGCATCTTGGGAGGGTTTGTTCTCCACACACCGAACGATGTTTGAAGGGTTTCTTGAACACCCGGGAACGTGAACAGCTCAAATTAAGCACAAGTGAAAGCAGCAGTTAGCCAGGGTCCTGGTAAGGTGAAGCTGCCTACAGAGGATATATTTAGTGCTGCAATTGTGTCGTCATGCCCAGCCCTGGGTTTCCCCACATAAAACTCTGACCGTGTCCCCTCTGCGGCTGCACCACCAGCACGACACCTCCCTGGTGACCACGCACAGAACCCAGGGCATGAACCTGAACCTGATGGTTTTTAAGGTTCCTCCCAACCCAAACTTGCCCTGGCAGCGCTTTAAACGCAGGCACAAACAGCTCCTGACCTCCTGTCTATGCCACCGATCAAACCCAGCGTTCAAGAACATCTCATGACACTTTTCCATCCATCTCTGGCCTCTCTCTCCTGCTGCACACCAGGTTTTGCCCCAGCTGGGCAGCCACCAGCTCGCTGCTGGTCCCCTGTGCCCCAGTTTGAGGGTTGGAGCCCAGTCCAGTGTGTCCTTCAGCACCTCCACTTCCCCCCAGTCAACATGAAGAGCCCCCAACATCCAACGGGCTGCCCAGAGGAGCTGTGGATGCCTCATCCCCCTTCAGTGGGGGGTTGGAGCAACCTGATCTAGTGGGAGGTGTCCCTGCCCATTGCAGGGGCATTAGAACTGAATGATCTTTAAAGGTCCTTCCAATCCAAACCACTCCAGGATTCTGTGAACCACTCCAGGATTCTGTGAACCACTCCAGATAAACATCAACCAGCACGTTTTGGAGCTTCCAAGCCCGTGAGACACCTCATGACCCGCCCAGCAGCAGGAGATAAAGCTCCATCCCTGATCCTGCGTGGTGGGAAGCCAGAAAACACCCCCATGAGCCAGGTCTGCTCCCTCAGCCGTGGCAGGGACGTGGGACTGCCGTGCTGCCCCCGTGCCCCAGAGGAGAGCAGCCAACTGGACCCTTTGTACCTCAACCACTCCCTCCTGCAGCACAACCCGGGCTCAGTGACACAGCTGGGACACAGAGCAGGGCTTCCCTCCAGGCTGGGATTCTCCCAGGCCCCCCCACAGGAGGATCATGTCCCCCAGGCTGAGGGGCTCGGGGGACCCTGGGGCTGGAGCCCAGCCCAGCCCAGCCCAATCCAGCAGCTCCATCTGCACAGACAGCTCCTGCCTCACAGTCCCCACGCTCCACTCCAGCCCCCCACGCTCTGCACCCTCCCCCAGCCCCAGCACCCACCACAGAGGGGGGTCCAGGGGGCTGGGCACCCAGCAGCCACCATCTGTGAGCCACAGGCTCAGCGAGGAGCTGTCCCATGTGCATCCAGGCTATTTTAGAACAGGGATAAAATTAAATCAAGCATTATTTCGTCCCCGCTGTCTCCACTTTAAAAAGATCTGGCAGGACCATCAAACGCCGCAGGCAAGGAAGGGATGTTCTCCATCACTGCTGAAGGATGTCCCCAAAAAGCCACCAGCAGGTCTCCCCCCACCCCCACAGCTCTGCAAACACCCACCAGGCAGGACCAGGAGTCAGTGAGCCCCCAGGAAAGCAGCAGCAGCAGCCCAGGGCATTGACCCTGGCAAGGGGAGGGAACTCCAGGCAGCCCTTGGGCACCCACAGCCCCTCTGGGGGGCTGCAGGGACTCGCTGCAGGGACAGGGGGTTGGTGGCTCACAGGGCAGGTGACACACCATGGGGGGACACGCCAGGGTGCCCCCATGAGGAGTCTCCTCAGACCCACCAGACCGAAGAAGGGCACAGACTGCCAGCCCACAGTGGGGATGCCCGTCCCTGTGTGTATGGGCTGGGCTGGGGAAGCAACCCAGACACTGATCAACCAGCAGCCCAGACACTGATCAATCAGCAGCCTGACTGAGGCTATGAGCAGCTCACCTGGAGCTGCTCCAGCTGCACCAAGCCAGCACCAGCCACTGCTGGTCCTACCACAGTGGGACCTTGGGGGGCTTTGGGACCCCCCGACCCCTCACCACAGCACGCTGGGCACGAAGGAGAGAAGGAGGGAGGATGCTCGCCGTGGTGCCGAGCACTCTGCTGGACTCCAGCCAGGAGATGAATGTTCATTTCCCAGGAGAGCTTTGCCAGCAGCACCACAAGCAGCAGAACCCCTCGGCGCTGACCCTCGCAAGACGAGCGCTCCCACACTCCAGCCCCCACATGCCGCAGGAAGGGGAGCAGATTACACGGGGCTCTGCTGTTTCTCCTCCCTGGAAAACAGGCCATTATCTCCTGACAGGCTGGAGCGCTGTGTGTTATTACACAGCAACATCACTGCCTTGAAGACATTCAAAGGGCTGCAGCTGGCAAGAGCGCTCGTGTACTTGGCACTGCGTTTGATGCTCCACGGATAAGATATTAAAATAACATCTCCAACACGCAGATTTACTGTGTCTGCTCGCTCCTCCTGCTCCAGCCAGAGCCGCTGAGAACAAGGTTTTATTGATGCTGCCAGACAGGCAGCGCCGAGCGCGGCGCGGGCTGGAGGAGTCACCTTGCTGCGGGAGAGAGGGGGCAGCTCCGTCCCGGGGATCCGTCTGTCCCTGCCCCCGGCTCTCCTGAGGGAAGCTCTGGGATGCAGCACTGCGTAGGATGCGCTCAAAAACCTCTTCAAGGTGATGGCCATGGAGAGGCGGAGCGGAGAGGCACCAGCCCTAGGCCAAGGTCAGCAGAGAAGGTGGGAATCAGACACTACCTGCAGTACCACCGTAAGGGAAGCGTCTTAAAACACGTTGGTGGGGAGGAAGAAATCAAACCTGCTTAGTATTTTACCTTTTTTTTAAAAAAAAATAAGAATAACATTCAGGTGAATTTTGTTTAACAGAGCAGACAGAACGCTTGGCTTCCGCTTCCCCAACAAAACTCCACCAACCCAGGCACTGAGTTTGCTCTTCCTGGACAACAGTCCTGTGCAATTACACACCACTGGCTTCAGTGAGGACATTATCTGGGCTGGCAGCCTTCGGAGGAGGAGAAGAGAAAAGAGAGGAGCCGTTTTATTTACACGGAGCTCTGCAAAGAGCTTTCCTGGCTCACTGTCCCCGTCCACGTCCCTGCCGGCCAGTACGACTTTATTAATGTTTACGATATGCCCTACTTTTTAATGCGGCTCTGTCCCGGGGAAAGAATCCATCTGCATTTTTAATGAAATTTGGATAAGCGATTTAAGCCCATCCCCTGCACACCAGGCTCCGAAACCCTCACACAAAGGAAGCCCAGGTACCGGCAGCCCCTCGGAACGTCCCCCGGACCGTGGCTGCTCCAGCCCCAGCGTCACCCAGAGCCACCTCCTCCCGATCCTGCAGCTGGCACAGCACCCTCCCCGCCAGCACCACCTCGCCCAGAGGCAGCTCGACATCCAGCCTATTTTAATAAGGCAATAAAGGGGCAAGCTCCATACATAAGGGACTAAATGGGACGACAAAAATCCGTGAGCTCGCCCGAAATGTCTCCCAGCTGTTCTGCAGCGCTCCAGAGAAACAAAATAGGGCAAATTTCAGAAATACTAGGTGTTGCCTGTGCGTTCCCAGCAAGCCTCTCCAGTTCACATTGGCCTCTCCCCGTTTCCTCTCTGCTACGCAGATAAAAAGAGGAACCTCTCTGCAGAGCCATGAGGGGCTGTCAGCAAAGCTGGGAGGAGAAGGAACAGAAGTTTCTAGTAACTCACTAGTTGTGCTGCAGCTGCAGCACCAGCTCCTCCAGCGAGCAGCAGCCCCCAGCCACATGCCCACCCTCAGCCCCGGACAGACCACGCCAGCTCCTCCACACCAAGATCTGCCCTGACATCCAGTTTGATTCTTGGAGTAAAAACCTGATCTCCAGTAGAAGAGATGCTCACCCTTTACCTCTGCCTTACTACAGGTCCACACCTCCTCACCAGGACAGGAAAACCAGCTGCAGCAACTGAACCAAAGATTCCAGCCCACCTCCCAGCAATCTTTCTATGTGGAATTTCCCCTTTGAGGGGAGCACAGTGCAGCATCCCCACAGCATCACCCCTTCCAAGGCACCTCACTCACCCTGCAACACCTCCCAGCACATGCAGAGCTCAGGGAAAGACACAGGAATGGCCCCCAAAGTGCTCTGCACAACCACCTCTTGCCTATCCCTGCAGGAAGAATAACGTTCCTGGGAGCTTAAAGGCCACCCAGAACTGCTGGGGTTGAACAAGGAGGCACAAACCCAACACCCCATCACCACCAAGGGGATGCTCCCCCACCACACTGCCTCCAAAGCTCCCACAAAGCCACCCAAATGCTCTTGCAAACACGAACTTGTGTCTGTTTGGAGAGTTTGGGGTGATAAAACCCCTAAAAGAGGTGCCTGTCCAAGCAGATTTCATTCAACCCCCCCCCTCACTCCGCCTTCCAGCCCGTCCCTCGCACCCACACCCCACTGACCATCCTGAGGGTCCCCACCAGCCCACCCTGCTCCCATCAGCACCACTCCTGGCCCCCAGCTGCTGCCTTCTGCCCTTCCACATCAACCACATCGCAGACCCAGCCTCATCCCAGATTGGCAGCTGCTCGGGGGCGGCTTTCCATTTCTGCGCGCACGGCACCCGCTCCTCGGCACATGATCGAGTAATAAATATTTGGAAAGATCTGTTATTTTTACATAAACAGTCACAACACGCTGTAGAGGCTGGGGAAGGAGCCTGCTCCTCATTGCTGAGCCCCGGGGTCACCTGCTGCCCCTTCCCCAGCTCCTGGAGAGGGAGCTCCAAGGGGTTTCAGACAGGATTCACTCAGCCCAAGCTGCAGAGGCTCCTGGTCCTTGACTCTGGATGTCAAACAGCCCCTCTGAAGCCCCTCCAAAGTTTTATTAGAGCACAGCACATGAAATCACCTCCATTGCCTCTCCCAGCTCCCTTTCCATAAAATCAAAGAATGGCTGAGTTTGGAAGAGATTTCTGGAGGTTCTCCTGTGCAACCCCCTGTTCAAGCAGGGCCACCAGGACCATGTCAGGGTGGCTTTTGAGTATCTCCAATAAGGGAGACTCCACAAACTCTCTGTGCAACCTATTTGTGCAGCCTCTCTTTGCCACGGGAGTGCTGTAACACGGAAAACCTCCTCTGCCCTTCCTCCTGCTCCCATGTTCCAACACTGGCAGCCTGACAGATCTGCCAAAGAACTCAGAGACCCACACACACAGCTCTGACCTGGAATGAATTCCATCTCTGTAAATCATGGCCTGTCCCACAGGAATCCTGGGAGTTATGGAGACTGGAGCTACAGAAGAGGAAGCAGGTTCAGCCCAGGACTCAAACTCACTTGCCAGCCACCCCCAGGGAAGCACTTCTCTGCCTTTCAGGCTCCAGGAACACCAAACACACCCACCAAAAGGTGCTTCCCAAAAATTCATGTTTTGCACCCTGCCAGGATAACTCACTGCAAACTGGTTCCCAAATCAAGCACAGTTACATGGCTGCACCCCCCAGACTGCGGGTTTTCCTGCCTTACATCATCCCTCGGCAGCTCCAGGACTTTCCTCTCATCCCACCCTCGCCAGGCACCGCTGCTGACCCGACACCCCCCGCCTGCCTCAGCCCCCTTCCAGCCTCGGGGCCATTCGTAATAATTACCTTGGAATTCTATTTCATTACAGGGTTATTTTGGACGGCAAGGGCTGAGCCCAGCATATTCCCATCGCTAATGGAATTATGGCTCCTTCCGCAGCCCGGAGCGCTGGGGCAGCGGGAGCTGCAGCCCCGGGTGCTGGGCCTGCTGTGTCTCCACCTCCATGAGCTGTGGGGATGAGGCTGCAGCTCTGGGGCTTTGTCTTTGCTCAGGGAGCAGCTATTCCCACCCACATCAGCTCACTCTGGGCTCCAACTCCAGCCTGCAAACACCTCCCGTGCCACGATCCCCCCGCGCGAGCATCCCTGCGGATCCTCCGGCAGAAAGGCTCCAGCTTTAGAGAGCTACAGGCTCACACAGCGCCCCAAAGGGAGAGGGGATGACTAAAGGAGGACACTCAGCCTTTTTAGCTCCAAGGTTAGAGTTTACACACCCCCAGCCCCTGCTCCCTACCAGCCCCTGGCTCTCCCAGTGCTGTCCCAGTTCACATCCTGGGATCCAAGGAAAACACCAACACACAGGACTGTCATTTCAGAGAAGCTCTTTTCTATGAAGGTGTAACTCAACACAAATGCTTTTTGCTGCTCTTTTCAGTGAGCAGGTTCCCAAAGGAGCAGGAGTGAGTGAGTGGCAGAGCCCTGGGGAGCTTGGGAAGGGCTGTGGAGCTGCAGTCCCAACACACACAGCCAGTCCTCATCCCCACCTAAACAAGCCACTGGCACGGGCACTTGGAAAGCAAGAGAGGAAAGCAAGTTCCTGGGAGGAGGACACCACCTCTCACGGTGCTGTTTGGAAGCAGCAGTGCCCATTCAAGGGGGCCAAGTTCACCAAGAGCCCAGAGAGATTTCAGCTGGGCTAATGTGACTGAGGAACAACTCCTCTGGAGCTGCCTGCCCTAAGTCCAGGATCTGGCTGGCATAAAATCCCATCGCTCCTCGAGAAGGCTGCTGACATCCCTCCAGCGAGGAAGGAACATTCTGGATGGTATTTTAAAAAAAAAACAACAAACCAACAAATGTAAAAGTGTAGCAAGAGCTTTGAGCATCACCTCCACCCTGCAAATTACAGGCTGGCTAAAGGCCTCCCCTCCTTCTGTACCTGCCACTAGTGCACCTGACAAAGGCAGCAGCCCCTGCAACGGCAGCTGTATAGAAAAATATCCCAAATATCAATTGATGCAATATTGGAAGGCAAAATATTCTCTATGGCAACCCGAAAGGTCTTAATTATCCATGCAGGTGGCATAGCGAGCAGCCCCACACACACCGAGCTGGTAAACCGGGCTTTTGATAGTGGGAATTGAGGGGAAAAAACCCCATTCAACTCCTTGAGAGTTCAGGCAGCTCCTTCATTAGGGAAAGATATTCTTGAACTCACTGCACCACCCCAAAAACTCTGATATTTGCGACTTAAAAATCCATCTGAGTGTTTTAACCGGGAGGGAGCTGGGGAGGAGAAGGAATTAAATCAGGTTTCCAACCCAAGCAGGCCCGTTCCCGTAGCAACAGCAGCACGGGAATGGCGCATCCAGAGCTGCTCCCGCCCGGCAGGCAGGACTCCAGAGCCCCAGGGCACGGGAATGGTGCATCCAGAGCAGGCAGGACTCCAGAGCTCCAGGGCATGGCCAGCTGGGTGGCTGCCGGAGTCACTGAACCCCAGAACGGTTTGGGTGGGAAGGGACCTTAAAGCCCATCCCATCCCACCCCCTGCCTTGGGCAGGGACACCTTCCACCAGCCCAGGTTGCTCCAAGCCCTGTCCAACCTGGCCTTGGACACTCCCAGGGATGGGGCAGTCACAGCTTCTCTGGGCAACCTGTGCCAGGGCCTGCCCACCCTCCCAGGGAAGGAATTCCCTCCCAACATCTAAGCCAGGTCTCCCCTCTGAGTTTAAAACTGTTCCCCCTTCTCCAATCTATCTGTCCATGCAGAAGTCTCTGAGATCAGACATATCCCGGTCTTGCAGGAATCCCAGAGCACAAATGGCTGGTTTTCAAGGATGTGCTCTGATGGCTCGGAACAAACAGGAGCATCTGCAGGGAGGGGAAAGTGTTTAACCACCACTGAAACAGTAATTGTCTCCAGGGAAAAAGCATCCAGGTGGGGCACACGTGAATCGAGAGTTCCCGGTGTACGAACATTTCCTTTGGGAATTTCCAACTCCCCAGTGAATTCCTGACCAGCCAGTAAGACAGTGCTTAGACATCATTATTTCTACAAACACACTGACCAGAAAAAACCCAAACAGTCATAATCTTCAGCAGAATCGGCCTGAAGTCAACTTCCAGGAGAAATTTCCTGAGTGACTCCAGAACAGAAAAAGCTCCTTCTTAATCCTCCACTGTGAGGGTGGGCAGGCCCTGGCACAGGTTGCCCAGAGAAGCTGTGGCTGCCCCATCCCTGGGAGTGTCCAAGGCC